>APFE030364293.1:21300-41982 GCA_000404065.3 Pinus taeda | reverse complement strand
GCCTCATGTCCTTCGTCCACCATGGTTTTCCCTAAAATTTTGGGGTGCTCTCACACGTCCCTTTAAGAATCTCCTCATCTCCCCATTCCTGCACCTCCTTGTCCCAAAAACTTAATCGAACATTGGAATTTTTTTCTAGTTAATCATAGTGTTTTTTTATTATGCCGATAGACATCTCTTTTGAATTGGTTCACCACTGAATTTTTTCTAGACTTTTACCTGTAATTTGACACCCTTTTTTTGGTGGTGTCATCGGCAGTTGTCCAATGAGACAAATCAACGGTGACTAGGGTTTCTTTCCACTTTGTCGACATTTGTTTCACTATGTTGCATCATGGTCTTTAGTTATGGGTGAGTTATGGGCATAATGGTTTCTTCATTGTGGACGATGTTACGTATCAGAGCTTGTATAAGGTAGTGACCTCTTAGCTAATGCTAACCCTAATATGCATTATTACAAGTAAACTATGTCACGACTATCTTGGGTTTCTTAGTCGTGGATGGTGTTATAGATGAGAGCTTGTATAAGATAATCGTCTCTCAGCTCCCGCATTTGCAGAATGAGAACTCTGATATGCTTTGCCTTTTATAAGTAAAATCTGTCACGGTTTCTTGAAGCCCTACCAAGGTATATTGTCTTCTTAATTTTTCAATCCGATAAAGATTATGACACAGTCAATTAACTAAAATTATAACCATGTTTCTTCTTTTTAGAGTTGCGCTCCAAACTCATCTCCAAATTCGATAATGGTTTTACAGTATTTTTGAGAAACCCTTATGATACATGCGGGTATTTTTAGGTCCTTTGAAGAGCTTTGGCATGATCCCTTCTGATATCTACGGGTTATTTTAGGTCCTTCGAAGAGATTTGACACAATCCACATTGAAAAAGAGAATTGAAAAATTGTTTCAATTAAATGGTGGAATGCTAAGGGTGTTTCAGGACCAAAATGGTATCCAGATCAAATATTTTAAATAGAGTAACTAAAGGATCTTTACAGTCCAAACTAACATCCCATTCAGATATTTTATCATCTAAATGCTTATAAATTGAGAGCCTGGCCTCTAGACACTCACCCATGTGAAAATTATGTTGCAGTGATTGATTTATCTCTCCTACTTATTTACAATAATAAGATATCTACCAATGCTTCAATAAATATCAAAACAAATTCAGCTGCAGACTTCACAGATTATGAGAAAAGCAAGAGAAACATGACCACATGAACAATCACATTAACACACTTGTTTTTGGACAAAAGTCCCCGGAAAAACCAAATGCGGGAAAACCGTTGTAACAGATTTGAGGGTTTCTATTATTGGCAGTAAATTTCTGAATGCAAACTGGATGCCCCAGAGAAATGACAATCCACTCAGAAGAGATAACTGATAGAAAGATAGTGAGAATTTTCTCACACTGAATCTAGAGATTTTGAACTGGCCCCAGCTTCTCGATGACCCAATGTGTAGTCTCTGTGTGAGCCTATGAAATCACTGCGTGGCTTCTGTGTGGAGACTTCCTCTGACTATGTCACCCTTGCTGTTGTTGCATATGTTGCTTATAAATCAAGATTTCTTCTACCAATTACCCACAATGACTCCTAACACTAGTCTCTACTATTCCCCTAGTAGTTTTGCGTGAATCTCCTCCAGCTGTTGTGCTGCCCCTCCTTGGCACTGTGTTGCCTATCTGATCCTTCAATGTCTTCTCTCAATTATATTCACTGGAACAGTAAATCACTTCCTTCCAATACTGCCTCTAATCCTCACTGCTTGATTACTGGTTCAAATTCCTTAGCCAACCCTGCCTTCGGAATATTGAACTGACTAATCAATTCTCTGTGTATTTTGGAATGAACCCCACGCCTCCTTCTTATAGTTTTTTCATTGAGACTTCAATGGCCGAGATTAAGTCTCTAATCAACAAGTAAGATTAAAAATTGACTTGATCCGCTTTCTAGAACATTCTCACCCATATTTTGATTAATACCCATTAATACTTTCTACAAAAAGCTAACACTCCCTCTTAGCGAGGAAAGTGCTATAGCAACAATGTCCAACTACATGTTGCTCTATTTATGAAGAATCCCCTTTTCGCACTGTTTCTGCCACCAACATTATGCTACTGCTGCTATTGTACTACTGCCCATGACACTGCCACTACCACTGTTGCATCTGTACTACAAATCCCTCTCAAATGCTGCATCACGCTATTGAAAGGGATTCTCCAACATACCCATCTATTCTCGGAATTGAACAAACTCTGTTCTTCCTAGAGCCTTCGTGAGTACATATGCTCCTTGATCTCCTGTGGGAGTATACTCCAACTCTATGGCCCCACGCTGAACACAGTCCCTGATAAAGTGACACTGAATATCAATGTGCTTGGAGCGATCATAAAACACTGGATTTTTAGAGAGCTTGATACAACTCTGATTATCACATAAGATTTTTGTTGCTTCCATTCTCTTCTTGAATAGATTTACAAGTAGTTTCCTGAGCCATATAACTTCACATGTAGTTGTGCTAGTTGCCATATACTCAGCTCTAGTCGAGCTCAATGCTATAGACTTCGGCTTCTTACAACATCAAGAGGTCATACTAGATCCAATACTGAAGCAATACCTAGAGGTACTTTTCCTGTCTACTGAACAACCTACCCAATCTGCATCAGTGAACCCACTCAATTCAATATCATCGCCCTTGGTGTATCTTAATCCAAAACTAATTGTTCCCTGCACATACCTGAGAATGTGCTTTGCTGCTGCAAGTGCGCCCTTTTTGGTTCCACCATGAACTAACTAAGGGTGTTGACAGCATATTGTATGTCTGGCCCGGTGTTCACCAGATACATAAGTGACCCAATGAACTATCTGTATAAGGCAGGGTCCATTTCTTTGTCTCTAGATGCATCTATTTTCTTCCAATTGATAATCATAACCGTGGCCATATGTTGACAATCCTGCATTCTGAATCTTTTCAGAATTTCTACCGCATATCTATCTTGGCCAATGAAGATCTCACCATCCCGTTGCCAAACTTCCAATCCCAAAAAATAGTGCATTAGCCCTAAATCCTTCATGTCAAATTCTGTTTCCAGGTTCTTCTTGCAATCCTCTATGAGTCTGGATGATCTTGTCAAAAATAGATCATCCACATATAATACTAGAATTAACGGCTCATCTTCTACTAAAAGATAATAAGTATTGGGATTGACATCGCTCTTGATGAATCCCAACTGTTGTAAGTAGCTTTTAATTCGACCATACCAAGCTCTGGGTGCTCGTTTTAGCCCATACAAGGCTTTCTTCAATCTACACACATGAGTTCTCTTTTCATGTGTTTCGAAACCTTCCGACTGTTGGATATATACCTCTTCTTCTATCACCCCATTTAAGAACGTTGCCTTGACATCCATTTGGTGAACCTCCCATCCCATCTGTACTGCAAGGGATATGATGGATTTGATAGACGTATACCGAGCTACCGGGGCATAGGTCTCTTCATAGCCTATTCCTTCTTTTTGCGCATATCCTTTCGCGATGAACCTAGCCTTATACTTGTCTACGTTGCCATTTGCAGCATACTTGATCTTGTAGTGTTGACATAGCTTGTCATTGATGCCAATATGGCCATATAAGAAGAACCAAGAGGAGTTGCAAGAGGAACCATATCGGAGGAGCGCTTCTTGTAATACATGCCCAAGAAGCAGCTACAAGAGCATTGCATTTAATATATGCCAAAATAGAGCTATCAGAGCCATACTTATAGACCATACATATATGCCAAAGAAGAGGATAAAATGGAGAAAACGGAGCGAACAAAGCCATGGAGGATGCAAAGCCAAAGAAATACACTATCAGGAGCACATATCGTATATATGCCACAAGCTCATGTATCGGTGGAAAATACATATATATATGTGCATTCACACTATTGAAGACAAAACGACTTGTATATATATGTATTTACCCATTGGCGGAAAAAGCCATACATATATGCATTTAACACTATCAGAGGCGCAAACAGAGGCCAAATCATATATATAAGCAAATACACTATCGAAGGTGGAAGACTTGGCTGTATGGAAAATAAACTATTAGAGACGGAAAGCGGACTTGAAACTTTATGCATGGGAGCGTTGAGTCGTATCGGGTTCGCCACATAATATTATATCGCATCGGACCTTCGCCAAGGGCAACCCCCAATTGTGATACATATACACGCAGACCAGCCGCAACATTGTGCTATGGGTTAATAATGTATCACATCTGCCCATCGCAATGCTACACAAAGGGTTGTCCGACTACAAGCGCCGATTGCGATTATACTGCGGACCCGATACAATATAGATGCGGGTATAAAATTTCTTGAAGTCCGCCCTTTAGCCATATTTGCCTTTTTTTGCTCATATTTCCTGTGTAATTGAATTTTGGGCTTGCACGACATTTGGAGGTAGAAATACACTGTATAATGCTCCCAATAGTTTAGGAGGCTGAACTAATGCTGATGGCAATTGCGATCAAGACGTGGTAGGTCCGTTAAATGAAACAGTCTCTTTGTATGCTTGCGATCATGAGAAAACATGAGCACTGTTACAGTTTTTGGAATATGTGTCCTTTGCATATGATTCAGTCCTTGCCATTTGAAGCAATGTGTCTCAGGAATGCTGGTGAAGCACGAAGAGATAGAGGAAACCACAAAGACCAAAGATGAGGCCATAGCGACCAAGGAGAGAAGCCGAAATATCAAGAGAGTGAGGAAATGACAACGATCAAGGAGGAAGCCAAAGAGGCAGTGGAAAGTGGAAACAAAGAGTCAGAGGCATTTGAAATACTTAAAAATAGAAAAGCAAGGGGAGATGGGTATTCATGCATGTATAATTAGTGAGAGAGGAAGCCGAAGAACAGGCAAGAGGCAGGAGAGGCCAAAGAAGCAAGAGAACAAGAGAAAAGCAGAAGCTCAGCAGGATTGGGAGCAAAGAACTGCAACAGAATAGTTTATATCAGGTTTTGGGTTGGAGCCTCATAACTGAACAAGATTGAAATCCTTGGGAGTTGGTGCTCCTGAGTGCAGAACTATTGCAAGACAGAGTTGGTGCTCTGGAGGTTAGAGCCTCACGGAAGTCCAAGTTGGAGCTTGGCAACTAATTGCAACCAGTTATATATATATCTATATATATATATATATACATATATACGGAACAACAAAATAGATAGCTGGAATTAATGCTTCCTCAAGGGAACTTGTGGCAAAAGGGGTTAGAACACCATACAACATTTACATTTTGAACACGATTCAAGAAAATAAATGCTACCTAAGTCAAACATATGAGAGTTGGCTATGGCACAAATGACTTGGACATATAAGCTTCGAAAATCTGATCAATATCAGCAAGATTAGAGTTGTACGAGACATCCCAAGGCTATTCAAACCAAATCAAGGAGTATGTGGTCCATGTCAACATGGAAAGCAAACCAGAACTAGCCACAAGACAAAGGAGCTCTCTATATCAAAGCCCTTGGAGATCATCCATGTTGATTTGTGTAGACCAACTAGAAATCAAGCACTCCAAGGAGAAAGGTACTTTGTGTTATTTGTTGATGACTATACTAGAATGATGTGGATATATTTTATAAAATATAAATCTGAAACTTTTGAGTGTTTTAAGAACCTAAAATCTCTTGTAGAAAATGAAAAAGACTAAAAAATTAAGTGCCTCAGAACAAATAGAGGGGGATAATTCACATCAAAAGAGTTTAATGAGTTTTGTAATATTCATGGAATTAAAAGGGAATTCTCTGCTGCCAGAACACCCCAACAAAATGGGGTAGTTGAAAGAAGAAACAAGATAGTTCAAGAAATGGAAAGAACAATGTTATTAGCAGACCCGCAGCCAAAATTCTGGAGAGAAGTAGTCAGATCAGCTGTCTATAACTTGAATCGGACTTAATTAAGACCAAATTGTGAAAAAACTCCTTATGAATTATGGAAAGGAAGAACGGATTTAGTAAAGTACTTCAATATCTTTGGAAGAAAGTGCTTCATAAAAATCAATGATGGCTCACCAGGAAAGTTTGATTCAAGGGTTGATGAAGGGATATTCCTTGGATACTCTACATGGAGCAAAGCCTACAAGTGCTACAATTTTCGATTAAAGAAAATAGTGGAAAGCATTGATGTAAAGATTGATGAAGACCTTCCAGAAAAAGAAATTGAAGAAAATGAAGATGGTTTTCTCATTGAAGAAGAAGAACCTAAAGAAGAAGAAATAGATGAGGAAGAAGAAGAAGAGGAAAAAGAACCACCTGATACCCCTTCAAAGATGAAGTTTATCCAAAAATATCATCCAAAAGAGAAGATTATTGGTGATAGAGATGAAGGGATGCAAACCCAAAGAAGGATGACAATTACACCAAAGAGAAATGTCATTGCTCTTCTATCCATGATAGAACCAGAAACATTTGCACAAGCGAGGATCCTCATTAGGTAAAAGCCATGGAACAAGAACCGTCCCAAATTGAGAAGAACAAGACATGGGAGTTGTACCTCATCCAAAGGACAAAAACATAATAGGAATCAAGTGGGTATTCAAAAATAAAATGAATGAAGAAGGACAAGTTATCAGAAACAAGGCAAGGCTTGTCTATAAAGGCTATTCACAAATTGAAGGAATTGACTTTGAAGAGACATTTGCACTAATAGCTCATATGGAAGATATCAGGATGTTCTTGGCATTTGCTTGCTCAAAAGGATTAAAAATCTATCAAACAGACGTAAAATAAACATTTCTAAATGGGGAATTCAAGGAAGAAGTCTACATGGAGCAACCAGAAGGGTTTGATCTAACAGAAGAAAAGGACTTAGTCTGCAAGTTGAAAAAGGCTTTATATGGGTTGAAACAAGCTCCTAGAGCTTGGTATGCAAGATTGGATCACTATCTCCAACAACAAGGCTTCAAAAAGGGAGTGGATGGAAGTAATCTATACATAAAGACAAATGAAGAGTTTGACATGTCAATAATAGGAGAGCTATCTCACTTCCTTGGACTTCATGTATCCCAAAATAGAGCAGGATTGTGTATATCTCAAGCCAAATATCTAAAAGACATGCTTAAAATATATGGAATGGAGGACTGTGCACCCATGAGCACACCTATGACCACAAACTGCAAATTGAGCAAAGATGATGACTCCCCTCCAGTAGATTCAACTCATTACAGGTTAATAATTGGAGCCCTTCTATACTTAACAATTACAAGACCCGACATAATGCAGGTAGTAGGAATGGTGGGAAGATTTCAATCTGCTCCCAAACAATCCCATCTATTAGCTGTAAAAAGAATTCTCAGATATCTGAAAGGAACTCCTGATTTCAGTCTTTGGTACCCTAAGAGCTCAACAATGACTATGACTGCATACACCGATGCTGATTGGGCTGGAAGTATAGATGATCAAAAAAGTACTAGTGGAAATGTGTTCTTCCTAGGAGATTGTTTAGTATCCTTTCTCAGCAAAAAATAGTAATCCATATCATTATCCACAGTCGAAGCCGAGTATATAGCTGTAGCAAATTGTTGTACTCAAATACTATGGATGAAGGAAGCTCTAAAAGATGTTAACATAGGTACAGATCAACTGAATACCATCTATTGTGAAAACACAAGTGCTATTAGTCTCAATAAAAATCTAGTGATGCACTCAAGGACCAGACACATACCAATTAAGTATCATTTCCTCCGTGAGCAAGTAGCTGAACAAAACATCATCCTGGAATATATCAGTACTAAGGAGCAGATAATTGATATTTTCACAAAACCTCTTCCTCGAGAAGCATTCAAACATCTTCATCAAAAGATGGGGGTTATCTCTTTAGCATCACTCAAGATCATTCATAAAGATGCTGCAGGACAGGGGGAGCAGTTCTACAAGGGGAGAAGTTTGACAGGGGGAGTCTGTATGCATTCCTTTGCCATTGATGTCAAAGTGGGAGAGAAGAAAAATATTGCCATCAATAACAAAGGGGGAGATTGTTGACATAGCTTGTCATTGATGCCAATATGGCCATATAAGAAGAACCAAGAGGAGCTGCAAGAGGAGCCATATCGGAGGAGCACTGCTTGTAATACATGCCCAAGAAGAACCTACAGGAGTGCTGCTTGTAATATATTCCAAAACAGAGCTATCGGAGCCATACTTATAGACCATACATATATGCCAAAGAAGAGGAGAAAACGGAGCAAATGGAGCAAACGGAGCAAACAGAGCCATGGAGAATGCAATGCCAAAGAGATACATTATCGGGGACACATATCATATATATACCACAAAATCATGTATTGACGACAAAAACATATATATACGTGCATTCACACTATCAAAGACATAAAAACTTGTATATTTATGTATTTACCCATCGGCGGAAAAAACCATACATTTATGCATTTAACACTATCAGAGGCGCAAACGGAGGCCAAAGCATATATATAAGCAAATACACTCTCAGAGGTGGAAGACTTGGCTGTATGGCAAATACACTATCAGAGGCAGAAAGTAGACTTGAAACTTTATGCACGGGAGTGTTGAGCCGTATCGGGTCCAGCACATAATATTATATTGCATCAACACTTCGGGAGTGGGAGTTATAATGTGTCAAGTAGTCCATTGTAATCACCGATAGAAATTAGCGATGTCGCATTGGACCTTCTCCAAGGGCAACCCCCGATTGCGATACATATACATGTAGACCTGCCACAACATTATGCTATGGGTTAATAATGTATTGCATCCGCCCATCGCAATGCTACACAAAGGGTTGTTCGACTACAAGCGCCGATTGTGATTATACAATAGACCCAATAAAATATATTTGCGGGTATAAAATTTCTTGAAGTCTGCCCTTTAGCCATTTTTGCCTGTTTTTGCTCATATTTCCTGTGTAATTTAATTTTTGGCTTGCGTAGCATTTGGAGGCAGAAATACTCTACGGAATGCTCCTAATAGTTTAGGAGGCTGAACTAACAATGATGGTGATTGCGATCAGGACGTGACAGGTCCGTTAAATGAAACAGTCTCTGTGTATGCCTGCTATCATGAGAAAAAAATACAATCTGCGCCCCCTTTTTCCACATAGGATTCTTGACATATACTCTATTACCAATGAAGTATACATCATATCTTTTATCTTTTAATTGAGATATTGAAATCAAATTCATTCCCATACCTGGCACATGGAGTACGTTAGTGGCCTGAAGACTATCTCCTGCTACTATATGGAAGGTAATGGTTCCCTTTCCTACTCGGGTGCATTTCATCCTATTACCCATTGTGATTTTGAAGTTCATATGTTCCCCGATAGCTCGAAAAATATTTTCATTCTCCAGTCATATGAGCTGAAGCCCTACTATCAATGTACCAATCCTCGGCTGATGCAGAACTCTATACGCAAGCAAATTCCTCTTCCAAGCTGGAAGCTAATTCTAAAATATTATGATCCCTACTGTTCTCCATGTTATTTCTCTCTACTGGTAATTTCTGTAAGGGACTGCGAGAATCTTTTGGAGATTGATTTGCTGCCAATGTGGCACCACCACCTATATTACAAAAAATACTACCATCTTGCCTGTTCTTGCTCTCTAACCATGTGAAAATTATACCTGCAGTGATTGATTTATCTCTCCTACTTATTTACAATAATAAGTTATCTACCAATGCTTCAGTAAATATCAAATAAATTTAGCCGTAGACTTCACATATTATGAGAAAAGAAAGAGAATCACTTTCTCATGAACAATTACATTGACACAATTGTTTTTGGACAAAAGTCCCCGGAAAAATCCAATGCAGGAAAACCAATGCAAAAAATCTGAGGGTTTCTATTATTGGCAATAAATTTATGAATACAAACTAGATTCCCTAGAGAAATGGAAATCCACTATAGAAAGATAGTGAGAATTTTCTCACACTAAATCTTGAGATTTTTTGTTGGCCCCAGCTTCTAGATGACCCACTACGTAGTCTCTGTGTGAGCTTACACAATCACTACATGGCTTTTGTGTGCAGAGTCCCTCTGACCGTGTCACCGTTGCTGCTAGTACTATGTTGCTGAAAAATTGAGATTTCTTCTACCAATCACCCATAATGACTCATGACATTGATCTATACTATTCCCCCTGCAGTTTTGTGTTAATCTTCTCTGGTTGTTGAGCTTCCCTTCCTTGGCATTATGTTGCCTCTATGATCCTTCACTGTCTTCTCTGAAGTATATCCACTGGAATAGGAAATCACTTCCTTCCAATATTGCCTCTGATCCCCACTACCTGATCACTGGTTTGAATTCCTTAGCCAACACTGCCCTAGGAATATCAAACTGACTCATCAATTCTCTATGTATTTTGGAATGAACCCCAAGCCTCCTTCTTATACTTTTCTTGTTGAGACTTCTGATAGGGTCCTATAATTAATAGGATTTCAAGGTAATTTAGTATTGTATCTCAAGAATATTATTTTTTAAATACTTGTCAATCTTCCAATGATTTCCAAATAAAAGAAAAAATAGAATAAAAAATGAAAAGAGGGTATAAATAAAAAAAGAGTAAAAACAAAAACATTGAAAAAGAAAGAAAAGATTGAACCCCACCAAAAGAAAGAAAAATAAGAAAAGGAATAATATTGAAAGTGTTGCAAGTCTAAATTGCACTACTCATAGATAGTTTTTTCATTATTGTTAAAAAAAAGGTTGTGTGCAACTTGTTCAAAATACCACAATCACTAGCTTTTGGTTTAATCATACAATGTAATCATGGTTAAACATGTTTAAATGTCTGTAAATTAGGTTAGAGAATAAATATTTGCCCAACAGTCTAATCTAGGTAAATCATTACTTAGGTAGAAATGACATTGATTCAATTGTTTAATCTGAATCAATGGGAGAAATAAGGGATAGGTTAGATAGTTTTTCATTCTGTATAAAAGAAAATAATGCGGGTTTGCTAGTCTAAGTAAACCCGTTTGAAGAATTAAAAATGCTAGTTTAGTCATGGGTAGGTAAATTACATGATTTTACAAATATATGATTATGTCATTTTTATCCTAAGTTTTAAGGATATGGGAAAAGGCAAAATGGGCGCAATGGAATAAAGTGTTTTCATATGTTTTATTTTTAACCTTTATCCTAAGTCTGACTGGAAAAATGTAAAAGAGAAAATGAACAAAGCTTCTTTGTCACATATGGCTAATCAACCTCATGGTTAGAGGCACCAGGATCCGTTCTCACCAACATCCACAATCCTCATCCGTCTTTGCCCCCCCTCAGGGTTTCTCCTGCCGAGCCCCATCCCCTACGTGTCACCCTCTCGCGATTTCACAACCCCCTCACGAAACCATATACTGCTTGCTACCCCCTCTGAAACCACCGTCCCTTCACCCGCTTTACTGCGCCCCACCACGATTTCCTCCACCTTTCTCCTCCCACCATATCGCCTAGCCATTAGCCAATTAAATGCATTCCTGGAAAGTGACCTTTTAGCATTGAAATTGTAATTCTCAGGTAACCGTTCAAGTCTTATGGCCCCACGCCATTTTCAATTGAATGTTCACAATAATGTTTAAAAAGCTTCTAAACCCATCACTCTCCTCCCTTTTCACTCATGATTCTATGCAAACTGATAGCTTTGCACAACGATCACTCTCAGAGCTATTCCTCAACCAGCCCAACATAGAAACTGACAGTTCCTTGTTTATTTCACCTGACAGTTTGTTACCCAAACACTTTCCCCAGTAAGCTATTCTGTCAATTACCTTTGTTTTTAAGATTGTTACAGTCATGCCTTCGAAGACCAAAACCCAAGACAAACCTGTTAATCCTTTGATTCCCCCTTCTGCAGATTTAGATCATATCCCTCTGGCCAACAAGAATTATAGGATTAATGAAACCCAATGTGATTGTGATTTTCTTGAATTATATTGCTGATTATAAGAAAAACATGCAGATAAAACCGATGAAATTGGGCTCTGGGAGTACAATATTCCCCATTACATTTTCCCCTTGACATTCCAAGCCTCTAAGTTTACCAAAGGGTGTCATGCATGTTATGTCCCTGCTCAAAGAGATATCATGGGACCCTCAGGTGACATTCTCTTCACAATTATTGCTCAGTCCATTGACCAAATGATGCTCGCTCCCACTGTGGAAATAATACTCCTTTCTCCTTATAAGACCTCACCCAGCTTTATCAGAAGCTGGATTTCACTACCAAAGCTAAAATCTTCAAAATATTCTTGCCTAAGAATGCCTAGTTACCCAAAAAGAATCCTCCATATCCTTCCTCCATCTTCCCTGATCAAGCCAAACAAATTATATCCATGATTTCCTATATTTTAGGTTATTTTTCTGACCAGTGGGTAAATGAGCCCATTTTAGGATTCCTCTACATATTTTCCACAGACAACAAGCCTTCCATTGTGTTTAATTTCAGTCAATTCTCATCTGAAAACATTCATGAACAATTCATAAAGTTTCCCACATAATAGGTGTTTAATTACACATCCATTTTTATTTATATGTTCCTCTACTATCAGGCATACAAATTCAGTTTTGCAATGCAGAAGCTGATGATGCAGAAAATCAGCAACCAATGATCTTTTGGATGTCATTGGTCATGAAATAACAAAAAGATTTTTTTTATAAGTAGTTCATTGAATATTTTGTTCATCCTGCCATGAACATCCTTAACAGTGCAATTCAACCCAAAATCAGTAAAGGAGTCAAGAGAATTTTGCAACTAATAGATCAAGGAAATACAAGGGATTGGTATTTATACCAAAATTACATAGAGATTAGGGTGTATGGTTGTGAATTGGCACCATACAAATTCCTAAAATACTTTCCCATGAGGATTTTTTCCCTGGAGTATATTAGACATATGCTGAATTCGGATGGCATCCATTTTGTAGTGACCGAGAAGTAATCACAGTTTAGAATAAAGACACAGGTGGGCTCATTTGTATGTAATACTAGGACACTAGGTGAAGAAGCTGATAAGATGCTTAAGAAATGTAGTATAGTCTAAGTTTTACTTGGTATTATGACCCTTATGGCATTATATCAAAGCTCGGGGTGGAGAATAAAAGTACTCCTTACATTCATACTTCAAGACCTGAAATAGAGCAGTATGCTAATAGGTTGAAATGGATAGAAAACACCTTACAAGAAGCTGAAGAACAAATCTTTTCCACTTACAGTCTACAGACTCCCACTCACCAAGAAAAATCAAGAAAAATATAGAGCGAGGAAGGATCTTCATCAACAACTGGGAGTGAAGCCAAACAGTTCAATATCATTTACAGGAAGAAAAAAACGTTGACTCCTAGAGTAGAGGTGGACAAGGAAACAAAAGAGCATGCTCCCATCATAATCACAGATTCGCCACTTACAACCAACAAATGCACAACATCTCCTACTGGACCTTCATCATCACAAGGTTAGAAGGAAATTGAGTTAGAGTCATAGAATGTCCAAACAGAAAAAGAGAATACCGTTTTTGACATGTACAGGGATATTCAGCTCAGAAATGAGATTCTAAAAGATAGTACTTATAATTGTTTTAGAAGCATACCTCCATCTCATAGAGTAGGTTGTTGTTAGTCTTTGAAATAGAGCATGGAAAAATGCAGATGGACGTCCTTGAGGCCCAAGTTCCACAACCAAAAACATTAGTAGACTACAAGAGCACCACATTTGAGTTTAGCACTAAAGACATTCATCCCATTGATCAAATGGAGATGCACAAGCAAACTAGTGAAATGATATATTCTACTTTAACTAACACTTCTATGTCACTATCTAAATTACAAGTTTCATTTGCCAATGTTCAGTGAAAGTTGAAAATGGAGAAAGTGTCCTCCTTGGCTAAAGATAATAGGATCAAATCTTTGGATGATTTGGTACTAAAGATAGGGTATGACCCTAAAGATGTCAATGATGGTGAGGAGATTATTAAAAAGAAGAATATGGACATTGCATCCTTGAGAAAACAACTTAAGATGCTAGCCACATAGGATCCATTGACCAAGGACATTGAAGAAGATGAAACAAAGAAGGCTGACATGATGAAGTTGATCATAGACTAGAACATACTAATTAGGAAAATGGAGGTAGAGATGGAGAAAATGATAAAGGAGAAAGAAGAAAGTCAGAATATGTCCATTATTCCACCGGATGTCATACCCATTTCTCAGCTTCCAGCTACAGGAACAACCAATGCAGCCACTTCTTCTACTCATATTGCAAGTGCTAAATAGGTGACCAAGACCATGGAGAACATGTCAATCCAATCAAAAGAAATAAAAAATTTGCAAGATCAACTCAAAGCTTTAGAGGTACAAAAGGCCAAAGCTGAAGCTGCTCATGTCACTGAAATGTGGAAATGACAGAGATTGTTGGAGAAGTTGTAGAAGGTGGAAAGGGGCACTTCAATTGGCTAGACCTTGGCCCAAGCCAAGGAAACCATTTGGATGAATATACTAGACTCTATGAATGAGATTTGGCCTTCTATCCAAATCATCTTTGAGCAGAAAGAGCTAATAGAAATGGCTATAGAAATTATTGTGCAGGGAAGAGAGAAGTTTGGAGAGATGCCCACAGAAGCCTCCAACATTATCAAGTTCATGAATTCTAAGTCCAAATATGAACTTGAAGAAGTAGGAATCTATGACAGAACTGCTACTATTTTGAAAGTCAAGAAAGTCTTGAAAAGGAGGAACCTTATTGATCAGTTAGAAGAAAGATGTGAAACCTTGGAGCTACAAGTAAACAAGTTCACTAACAGAATTGAAGCATTGATCTAGAAAGGATTTCCCAACATTTATGTAATAAATGATAAACTAATCACTCAGGAAGACTATGTCTTGAAGATGAAAGAAGTAGCCAGAAACAGTATCAAGGTCAGTGGAATCAAGGGTAGTATGATATCAAGGGCATTTTTGGAAACCATGTCAAATGATTTCTACATACAGAATGAGGTAAAACACATTTTTACTATGAAGCCAACCTTTTCCAAATACAGAGAGGTAGATGAAATTTATCACAGGGTAACAAAATTGACCATACCAGATTAAAAGAGATGCGAAGAACTTGTCGATTTACTGGATTAAAAAGGTAATTTGAGAGTAGTAAGACACTGTCCAACACATCATCTAGCACGACAGTCAGTTCAACAACACAACACAGTTTCAGGGTTGACTCAGCAACCGAAACCATCAAAATAGGGCCACCTTTCTTTTAAGCTATCTACATGACCTATTTTTTTGCTGGGATTAGATCATATTGTTTGTAATTAGGCTAATAATACACTGTCGGCTTGACAATGATTTTGTAAAGGATTTTTGTAATTATTAGTATAAATACTTCACTGTTTGAAGTATTAAGGGTTCATTTCTGAATATAATTTCTTCTGCATATTGTATTTTTCAAAGTAGTGCAACATCAATAATACAAGGACCTTTCACAAGATTCATGTGGTGTACCAAATGGTGACGTGTCTCTTTTGTTTATGTGTTTAAACATTGTTTTTCTTTCTCTGTTATTCTAAATATCTGAATTATTCAACAAAAACTATGACAAATAGGATTTGTTACTTAGAGCACCCTATTTTGGCTGTTGGTAATTTTAATGTTTTCCACTAAAGTCAAATCAAGGAATTCTTAATTGTTCCTTGATTTCTACTGAACCTTACACTTCTGCTACTTCACCATCCATTTAATTTATGAAAAGATCCAAATAGTGAAACCTATCTTGCCCTATGAGAACTCCTCTAAAAATTGATGCAAAATCCAGTTTAATTTATAGAATCCATAGCCAAATTTAATTATAACACTCAAATCAACCAAACCAATCAAATTAAAACAGTAAGTAGAGTCATAACTAGCCTAAAATATACATAAAAACAAACCTAAATTTTACAGAGAGATTCCTCTTTGAATTTGGCAGGGCTAGATCCCAGCTTCCAAAGAGATTTTGATATTGTCCTATGTGTTTACTCCCTCAACCTCAAAAATATAGAATGACAACATAGTGGCGACCATACTGGGGACCAAAAACCTTCCAGATTGAAAAATCATCATTCCCTAGTATTCAATCAATATTTTAGTTAAACAAAATTGTTATATCATCATGAAATATCTGATCTGAGGTTGTTATCTTGTATATATTTGAGTGTGTTTTTAATTTTGATTTTACTAGTTGTGTGATGAATTTTTAATAGACCTGGCTCCCAAAAGAATATTCACTAGAGCTCACCCTGATCCCAACCCTACTGAATTTGTAGATAATCCAGAGAAAATTGTGAGAAATAAAAGCTTCACAGAGAGTCAAGGTAGTAATAGTCCATTGTTTAGATTCAATTCTCTTCTTGAGAATAGTTATTTGTCAAGGTCTAACTCCCTTATAGAGAAATTTGAAACTATTCAAGATATATAGAGTTTGATTTTCCTTTCCAGCATAGTTTGTTTAAATCAAAATCTGAGACTTTTGTAGATCAGAGTGTCATTGACAAAACCATACTGCAGCCATATATCTCCCAAAACTATCTTTTTGAAATAGATCTTGATCTTGAATCCCTACAACAATTTGACAAATTACATGATCTAGTTTCGGTTTTGAACCAAGCCATTGATGAAGCCTATATTCAACAATCTGTTGAATTTTCAGCTTTAATTGTTGCAATAGTTTCTTTGTCCAACCAATCTTTCCAGTTTGTTAATCTACAACCCCCTAGTCCTACTCATTCTATAGTCTCAAATTCCTCACCTGTGACATCTCAGACTATTATTCCTACTATCCCTATAGTTATCACAACTACAACTACCACAGGACCAACTGATAGTCAATCTTCTAGACCAGATATGGCAGGTAGGTATGCACCTTTGGTTTTACCAGGCCAGCTAAATGCTATTCCTGGAGATTATCAATCTAAAAATGAGATTGTTTGCTCAAAGTTTAGGAGGTGACATAAAAAAATGGTTTAGGAGTTTACCTACAGGAAGTATAGCCAACTTTGAGGCTTTCCATCAAAATTTCTTAGCTAGATGGTAGATCAAGAAAAATCCACTTCAACTCCTAAATGAATATAAAAAACTGAAAATAAAACCAAATGAAAGTGTGGAAGAATATTGTGAATGGTTTAGCACTATTTACAATGCCATTCCACAAGACATCAAGCCCTCCCCTGGCCTAGATTTAATTTATTTTCCTGATGGTTTCGATGTATACTTGTAATATCAATTTAGAGAGAGAGACTCAAAAACTTTGGAAGAAATGGAAGTTGATGCTATCAAAGCTGAAGCTAACATCTTGGGCAAGAAGGCCAAATTAAAATCTGAGCACAACATAACCATAAAAGAAGAGCCTTGCACTTCTGTTGTTGATCATAAAATTGATAACTTAGTGAGGGTAGTGAATCCGATGATGCAAAGAGTAAACATAAATGACCAAACTCAAGTAAGAGAGAACCAAAATGCTCCTCAAAATAGAAACCAAAACTTTAGAAGGAATGTTCCCCAAATCAAACAAAGAGAACAAAAGGGTCTAGACTAGCAGGTTTGCCTCCTTTTCAGGAAAACTACACTGATGATGAAGGTAATGTCATTGAATTTTTGGAGGATAATCAAATAAAATTGATGGGAGTAAATGAGGATGAATTTTTTTTCTCACTCAAGAAGAGCAAGAACCTTTTTTCCTAGCTCAAATTGAAATAGATTTTGAAGAATCAGATGAATATAAGCTAGGTTTTGAAAATTCCATAATGGAGGTCCATAGGCAATATAACCTTAGGAGAAAAAAGAATTCAGACCCTCTCAACAAAAAAAATCAGATAGTCCTGCTAAAAAACCCTTTGAAATTGATCATAGGAATACCACATAAAGTCTTCCTAAGAAAACTATTGACATTTCTGGTAAAAAGAAAGTGGAAATTCCTACCAAAAAGAAAATTGACAGTGTTTCAAAAACTACTCAAACAAATACCCCAACCACAAGTAAGCAAAAAGAGCCTATGACAAAATAAATGACAGATCAATCTGAACTTCCTAACCTATTTAAGATTCAAACATTGTTCAATATTGGGAATGAATTAGCAAAGCTTAAAATTCCTATTCCTTTAACATAGCTAATGAACAAAAACATGTACAGACCCCAAGTGATGAAAGCTCTAAACATAGGGGAAAACACAAATTCTGTAAATCTGAATGATGACCAGCTTGAACTCTTATTTGGATCGGAAGTTGAGGGCACACCACAAGAAGGAGGAGTTCCTCCATTCTATGTTAGCCTAAATATTCATGACAAGATTCTCCATAATGCTATGCTAGATTCCGGTGCCTCCCACAATTTAATGCCTAGAGCTGTTATAGAGAAATTAGGACTTGACATTACTAGACCTTATAAAGACTTGTATTCTTTTGATTCCATCAAAGTAAGATGTTTGGGTCTCATTAAAGACCTATGTGTTACTTTAGCTCAAATCCCTACTAAAAGTCTATTAATGGACATAGTGGTTGTTGATATTCCCCCTAAGTATGGCATGTTGTTGTCACGCTCATGGGGATAAAAATTACAAGGTACCTTATAGATGGATATGACCTTTAACACCATACAATTTTTGGGCAACAAAAAAGACTGTATAGGGAAAATTTGATTAAATTCATGGTGAGTATTCAAGAGAAACCCCACAATCATCCAATTTACTCTGTCCACACAAATTTGGACTCTTTCATTCTTTACAATGATGGAGACATCAACATTCAGGTGATCAATGCTGAAACTGAAATTTCTAAAATAGACCCAAACCAAGCACAGACAATGGAACCAAATACTCCTCCTGAACCTCTTTGGAACATGAGCTTTAATGGCTCTTGTACCAAAGATGGCTCTAGATTAGGAATATGGGTGGTAAACATAGGAAACAATCATGCTGAGGGTCACTCATACAAGCTAAAATTCCAATGTACCAATAATATAGTAGAGTATGAAGCCCTTGTATTAGGATTGCAATTGTTAATAAAGTTAGGTGCGAAGAGAATCTCCATTCAAGAGGATGTTGAATTAATTATAAAATAGATTAAAGGAGAATATTCAGCCAAACACCCTAGGATGAGAGCATACAGAAATGTTATGCTTGATTTTCTAGAAAGTTTTCTTGAATACGACCTTTCTGCAAATCCTAGAAAGTAAAATATTGTTCCAAACAATTTGGCCTTTTCAACCAACTCCTGTAAAATGCCTTATCCTAATCAAGAATATGTACTGGAGGTGAAACTTCAACCAGTTGTACTAGATAACATGAGGTATTGGCAGGTATTTCGAAATGATAAACATATTGAAAGTTTTATGCAATCTAAAGATGAATTTCAAGATGATAGTATAGATTTGGAATATGAATTAGAAAATCAGGAAGTTGTACATTCTAGTTTAGAAAGGAAGTTAGAAAATCCAGATGTAAATATACCCATAGATAGAGTTGTAAATAAATTAAAATTTCTCGAAAGAGCCCCAAAAAAAGAAGAATTTGAAATGCTCCAGCTAAAAGATAATGTTTTGCAAATAGGTCAAGTTCCATTAGAAGAATTATTTGATTTCAATGATGTGGCTAAAAAGCCTAAGATTGAGCCCACGTGAGCAACAATAGAAGATTGTAATATAGGCAGTGAAAAAGACCCCAAAATCATAAAACTATCTAAATCAATCCCAGCTGCTGAAAAACAAAAATACAATGCTTTATTCAAGGAGTTTAGGGATGTTTTTTCCTGGAGCTATGAATAACGTAAAAAATATGATACAAAGATTGTACATCACAAAATTCCAATTAAAGAAGCTCATAAACCATTTAAACAAAAGCTTCGAAGAATAAATCCAGTTATGATGCCTTTAATTGAGAAGAAAATTAAGAGAATGTATGACTCTAAAATCATAGTTCCTCTTAGATACTCTAAATGGGCCTCTAATATTATGCCAACTAGGAAGAAAACAAGGAAAACAAGTGAAACCAGATTGCGCATAGATTTTCGGAACCTTAATAAAGTCTCCCTAAAGGACAACTACCCTTTACAAAAAATGGATCATATTCTACAGAGGGTAGTTGGTTCTTCTAAGATTTCTTTACTAGATGGCTTCTCAAGTTATAATCAAGTTTTAGTGCACCCTGGTGATCAAGATAAAACAACCTTTACTACACAATGGGGTACCTTCATGTATGTGAATATGCCCTTTGGGTTAATGAATGTTGGGGCCACATTTTAAAGAGAAATGGATATTTCTTTTGCAGATGAAATTGTCATATTTATTGTGATCTATCTTGATGACATCACTGTTTATTCTAAAATAGATCCAAAACATTTGTCACGTCTGAGAAGAGTATTTGAGAAATCTAGAAGGTTTGGGATTTCATTAAACCCTAAGAAAACACTATTTGGCCTTGAAGAGGGAAAACTTCTTGTTCATATCATCTCTAAGGAAGGTATTAAAATTAACCCTAAAAGGATTGAAGCTATTTTGAAAATCAATCATCCAAGAAACATTAAGGTGTAACAGCACAAGTAAAACTAAAATTAATGTCAAAAGGAAAACAATTCTTTCAATGAAATTATACCTGTACTTTCCGGCTGCGAAGTGACCACAAGATTTGGGGACG
>APFE030364284.1:0-31328 GCA_000404065.3 Pinus taeda | reverse complement strand
TTTTTCCGAGTTTATTTCTCTATTTCATGCACACATGTATAATGTATGGAATTTTTGCTCATGGAATCTAAATTCTTCTCTAATTGAAATTCCAATCTAATTGTGAGGGTATTTCATATGTTATATGTTTGGTATAGTGAATGAATGTTCCCATGGGTGCATGATCTATATAATTGCCTTGATAAGTCATCAAATTGGAGCAATAAGAAGTATACATTTTTTTGGTAACCTAGTTGCTACCTTTAGGGCTATATGAAGTTGTTGGGGAACTCCTTGATTGCGTAAAGGAACTCCAAAGGTTGAAATATCATTGAATCCATTCTCCAAGTAGACCAAGCACTAATCCTATCCTTAGTGATGACCTCAAATAATACCTTTTTCACCTCTTCCTCTCTTTCTAATCCCTAACCCTAAGGATATCCTAGTGCATCACACGAAATCCATTGCACCCATAAATTTCAAGATCATTGGGCTACAACTTCGTTGGCATGTCCTTGAGGCCCTCACAAATTTTGAGAAGTTTCCCATGGCTAGATTCAGAATTATCCGAAACCCTAGCTATAACTTTGTTCTTAGCTTTAGGTTGTCTTTGTTAGTTGATTCATTAAGGATCACTTTGTTGAAAAATCAAATCAAATATAATTTCATTCATCCTTGACTCCTTCATCACATGGTCAAGACCTTTTGTTTGAAGTTTCACCCAAAACCCTTAACCTTGTTTGGGTCCACTTGGGATTATTTATAGTCCCACACCCTTTATCACTTCAAGTTTCACAAGGATCATCTTAGAAACATTCTTCTATAGGACCCTAAGCTTTAGGCTATCCATTACTAATAAATATCCCTAAACCCTATATCTAGGATTCCCTTCAAGCCTTTCTTGGAGAGCCATAGACCTTATTTCTTGAGTAAGTAGGATCTATCATCTGAGTCTCCCCTATGTATGGGCTTTGAAAATCACTATCCTTCCATCATTGAGGCATCATTCTTAGTGATTTCCCATATAATGGGACGCCTCCCATTCGATAAAGCTTGTATAAAGCACGAAACATTGATTGAGGTGAATGTGGGTCTTTGCCCCATTGTTTCCATTTTGTCTAGTAGTTGCGCCTTTGGAACCCCTCCTAGGACCCCTGCTAGATTGAGCAGTAACATTTTTGACCCAGTTTTCAGGGAGGAAGTAGGTCTACTTCCCTTATGAATCATTGAGGAATTCATTGATCGATGAAATTTTCAAACATTTCTTTAGTGACTCCATGCCTTGTCAAAGCCCCTAGTTTTCTTGAATGTCCCAACGTTCCTCCTTTAACTATGGCTGCTCCAAGACGGGGAGAACAAACTCCATCACATGTTCTAACTTATATTCTCCCTGAATTTGAAGATTTATGTTTGTCAAGATATCCTTTAAATGTCAATCCAAAGTAATAGACCTAGTTGTATTTCACTACATTCTTTCTTTGAGTCATTAATGTTTCCTACATTAGCTCCATAAAAATATAATTTCTTAGTCACCACTCTATAAAGTCTAACCCCAATTGTTGAAGGAACTTCTATCATAAGAAAGTTATTTTCCATCAAACATGGATCTGAGATCATGTGGTTGGTTTTGTTTACAAAGGTCATCCAAATGTCATGTTAGGAAGGGAGTTAACTAACCAATTACTAGTCTTGATAGATAGTTAGGAAATCAAGAATTTCCTAAAAATTTTGCGAGGTCACACTCGGCAGTAATACAACCTATTTTGAGGGGCTTAACTCATTCTACACCTTCATTGTATAAGGTTTTTTTATCGTTAATCTATGATTATTGTTGATCATGATGATGCACATAATTATCATGTTGTACCTCACATGAAATTATTAGGGATGCATCTTTATATCTTTGGACAAAGTACCTACTCCAACCTGTAACTATAGTCAAACATCATATCACTTCATTCATTGAAGAGGATGACCCAGGTCGATATTGGTGGCCACCCGCATATTCCACTTAGACACCCACCATTTTCTCTTTCAATTTCCTTAATTATAGCACATTTTTAGTTTCCTTAATTGTATCACAATTTACTATTTTTGGTAGTTTTTTGGGTTGTGATCTTCCGAAGCCGTTTTGAGGCCCTAAATGATTTTTTTCATAAAACAAGAAAAAATGTGAATTAATCAAACAATTACAGGTGAAATTTATAGTCCTCGAATAGATGTTTCTAACGAGGTATCGTGCACATCAAACAAAGATCATATGCCAAAGTTATGACCTATGGGAAGTTGATGTACAAATTTACCCCAATGGGACCACAGTTTTTGCGCTTCATCTCCTAGGGTTAGGTTTTTGGATGTCTAGGGTTTTACATTGTTTCTCAATAATAAATAGGCCTCCAAGCCTCATTGTAACACAGTTCAGAGGCATGTAGCTACCACACATCTTCTCAAAGATAAGCTACCATCACCCAAGCTAGTTTATTTCCATTATGTATGTAAGCATTTTTTAGTTATTTGATATTAATGAAATAGAGATTTATTTTTGTTGCATCTCTCTCTTTATGTTTATATTTATATTTTGTTGTATCTAATATATCAAGATCTCGTATCAGTCATGTTGCCCTTCCAATTCCAATGACATGCATAATGTAAATTGTGACTAAATGAAGAAATAATATAATAAAACATTTTGATATCTATTGAATAGGATATCAACATGAACCATTTTTTCCTTTTACATTCCAACAATGCATTGTGCCTAATGTGAATGGTAATTCAAGGTAAAATTGTAATTAATGCCTATAGAATTTACAGTTAACATTTCAAAGTTATCATCTTTGTTGAGTCAACAATGAAAGATGGTTATGGAGTATTTACTCAACAACAAGTGAACACGTAATAAACTATTGAGATATTGTCATGAACATGTTTGATCTAAAATGTAATAGAACATGACATCTGTAATCTACTCATAACTAATTGTATAAGATTGGTTTTACAATAAGGGTAAGAATAATCAGTTGCTTCAATATTGAAATCTCATACCAGATTGTCAACCTAAGAAGTAGGAGAAAATATATATCAAGTGCTAACAATTCCGACACAAACATTATGAATCACTCTTAAACTAGAAAAATAAGGACATGCCTATAAAATACACAAACATGATTACCTGCACCAAGATAGTGCCACATTCGTAAGAATGTTGATTTATAATTTTTTTGTTGTTGTATTGCAAGCATCATTGGGTATTGTTGAAGAACCCAACCAGATGAATAAGTCCAGTTTAACTCCACTAAGAAAATTTCAGTTTCTTAGGTGGCCACAATTTTCTAAGTTTATCAATGAATATTTTGGCCAAGAGTTGTTTCAGACATGCCACATACAAGCTTTTGTAGGTGTTGTGTTATGATTTCAAACTGAAGGAAAACACTCAATGAATAAATATCATCCCATTGAAGCTTCAAAAAGGGTTGAATATGATGCATTCATTCCTTATAATTTACATATAGCTAATACATATAATTGTTGGCCACACTCTCACACAAATTAACAGTGTAATAAATTATGGAAGAACATAGTTACTTGGTATTTTATAGGAGAAATGAATACAAGGAATATAAAGTAGATAGAACCTAGTAATACAGTCAGCTAATCAATCCTTTCTCTTTCTCCTTGGGTTTGTTACCCACAATTTCGTTGGTAATATCCCTAGGAGAAATTTTCTCTCGATGATGGTCGTGAGCCGGTAGCTAGCAGTACCTTGTATCCATTAAATAACTCATTGTGCCATTTATGCACCACCTAAGCCACCCATGTAGTCCCTCACCCACTCGTATTGATCATATGTTTGAAGGCGGCCCTCCTGAATTGAAAGGTATGTCTTTTCATTTGGTAATTGAGTATCTAATTTACTTATCATGGACACTTCTCGGCATGGATTAATGGGGGGATATGGTAGGAACATCAGGCTTAGTTTGTGCTTTTATCCCCTTTTTCTCTTTTGGATGTTACCCCTAAATCTTAGTCTCGTGGGATCTCCTTTACTAACCATTGGGTCTGTTGGGCCTTACTTACTGATGTAAATCACACTTCAATTTCTCTATCAACCCGAGTAGGTACACTTAGAGGTGCTATCTAATATATATATATATATCTAGAAGGATTTGGTTTCTAAATGATAGCTTAGTGTGGAAAAATCAACAATGCTCTTTTACAAGAGGTTTCTATTTGTCTTTTTTAACACTTGAGCATTTACTTAAATGAAGCAAATCTAATTGTCTATATGGAAAAGAGAGTCCTAATTACTTATCACACAAAACACTAAATGAGATATGTAGCTTTGGAGATCAACAATAGTGGAGCCTCTTACAAGGTTTAGTCATCAAACTACCAATTGAGCTCTGCAACTTCAAATCATAACCAATGAACAACAAACTATAAATCAAGCTAAAAAAAAAAAAACCATGAAATAGCAAGCACAATTGTCAATTTCGAGATGAATATCATTTCAGGTTTTCTTATAAAACTCTTTCACAACAGATTTGGATCTCTTCAATTAACAATTTCCAATTTTGTAAACTTGCAACATATGAATTGAATGACAATTCTAAGTATCAGATCTATTTATGCAATTGTAAAAGAGAATTCAAGGAAAGGTGTACCACCTCTGTAGTGGGGGCCCTCCACACTTTACAAGCAGAACATAGACTAATTCGAATGAAGACAACTACTGGATCTAAAACATAAATATGGACTCCAACACTGTATCTTTGTATTCACGTCTGGAAATAAAAAATACATAACCTGCGTTCCCAAGTTTTTCATGTATCAACAACTACTAAACTACATAATTCTCCTTTTGAGTTATTTATCATAAATCTTCAAAACAAGAGGAAGCTATTCGTACTCCTCATAATCCTAATGAAATCCTAACAATTACATAAATTGAGGTCAAATTAGTTCAGATCCTCAATTTGAGAAAAATCTCAAAAATAGCAAAATCTGGAATTTCTACTAAAATAGTTGGGTTTGACCAGCGTTTTCCGGCCACCTATAATCTTCAAATTTGAGAGTGAATAGATATTCCACCATCCTTGTACATTTAGGATCAATCCCCAAGCCTTCGGATTTTCCAACCTGTCCTGCAACTTGTCAAACCATGGAGCCATTACAGGAAGTTACACCAACTTGTAATTTTCTGGAAATTTTCAATTTTAACACAAAAATTCCTAAGATTAATTCCAAGATAAAAATAATGGAAAGAATATTATATCAATGAGTTTCTAAGGAAAATGGAAGAAATTTAAAGGCTAAATAAAGGAAAATGATGAATAAAAGAGGGTTTTTACATAAACTAATCAGTCATAAATTGGTTACAACATCTCCCCCAAACACAAGACTTTGCATGTCCTCATGCAAATGAATTATAACCTGTCAAACCAACCCCTCTGCTTCTACTTCTGCCTCTTCCTCTGCTACTTGGAGTAAAGCATCGATGTTCATCTCGACCTTGTATTCAGTTTTCAAAATTTGGTATTTAGTTTTGATGGCTTTCTTCTGTTTATATAATTTATAAGCCCTCTTACTAATTTGAACCTTATAGGCTTGGAGTCTTCTGACCTTCTTCTTCAAATTCTCATTTTCATATTGAACCTTTTTACTTAGAGTTCTAAGGGTTTCATTTTCTTTCTTCATAACCCTTTCCATAATTTCAGACTCCATAAGTTGTTGCCACAATTTTTTAATTTTCCTTTCCAATTTCCTTTTGTTTTTGTTCCTATGGTTCTTCCTCCTTGCTCTTTGTTTCCAATTCCTGTATATAATTATACTGAGGTTGCTGTAAGATGTCATCTTCTTCCACTATTTTCCCTTTTTAACCAAATTTAGTCCTTCTAGACCTCCTTTTATAGGTGGTAAAAATCTTATTCTTCCGAGCTTCCTCAGTTTCTTCTGTTACCATTTTTCGTGTTTTTACACTGCTACTAGATGGAGCAGAGGTATTAGGTTTGTGCTCTGAAAATTCCTCTTCTACATCATCCACATCAACCAATAATTTTGGATCTTGCTGCCTTTCTTGTTCCTATTTATCTGCTATAAATTCATTAGCAACCATAAATCTTTTCCACGATAATCCTATCTTCTGCAATTCAAACTCAATTAAAATTTTCACCAAGCCAAAATGATATAAGCTCCTATCCATGGTACTTCTCCTTTTTTGTATAGTTTTGGACATCTTAATTAAACTTTGTAGAAGAAAATATGGTAAACTTATAACACAGTCTCCCCTCATATGCATCAGCAGTTTAATATGATAAATATACACTATATTGTATATGCCCTCACATGATATGAAGTTTTGAATCACATAGACTATTTCATCCCAAGGATGAATAAACCAACTCCTAGGAACTCCTATCTTCCAATTAAATGTTGATACTCTTGATTTAGATACAAAATGTGTCCAAGGTTTCTCCTTACATTGCTTAGTTTTGAAATATTTCTCTCCCTCTGGACTTATGCCTATAGCTTGGGCAATTATATCCTCTCAAACTATAAAGGATAAGTTCCCTACTGTGGCTCTCTCTCTAGTGAAAGAAGAAGCAAATTCCCTGGTTGTTAACTCATTGTGTCCATTAATTTTTTCTAGAAAAACTAACCATTGTTTTGCTCTAAGGATGTCTACACAGTCTTTATGCGGTTTAGAAATATAAATTGTTCCGGCTTTGTTCTATTTTCCATAAGAATTATTTTACTTTTTACCCTACTCTGTAATAAGAATTGACCAAGGTTTTTGAAAAAAACTACCTGGTCCCACACTGACATGAATGTTGTTCTTATGCCTTGAATTTCTTATCTCTGTTGGAGTAAAAATGGTTGATGTCCTCAAATTGGAATCTCCTTCTCAATTCTCGGTTGGTCTTGTGTAATTTGGTCCTTAAGACTCGTATGTTGATATTTCCATTGTCAACATACTCATAGCTGTCCTTATTACGATTCACAATACCTCAGGGAGGGTTTCTCAGGCGTTCAGGGTTTCGAGGAACAAAGAAAATGCTTTTCTACGCGTTTGGGCTTTATCAAACACTCACTAATGAGTTCTTCACCTTTAGACACAACGTTCAACAATAATGAACCTTTCCTACAACATTCAATAGTAATGAACCTCTCCTACAACACAATACTCAGTAATGATAACCCTGTTGGTTATAAGGAATGGTCACATTCAAGTTTCGTAAATGATGAGCTTCGGCATGATGGCATGGTATAAACCTTGGCTGAGATCGTGAGTAAATACAGATCATTATATTCTCCTTTAACTACTTGAAACTATCCATTGATCCCTTTTATGACGACATTTTTTCATAATATTTCCTTAACACCCTTTTCAACCATCATCTAAACATTTCATCATAACATATGCATTTCGTAAAAAAAAATCGGTTAAAAACCATGAAAATTTTTGCATGGCTAATTAAATCATTGAACCTGTACCTCGTACCTCAAAAATTTCTGATTTGTGACTGTGTTTGACTAAATCTGACTAGGTTTGTTTTAGTGGATCTGTTGGCACATTTGACTAATGTATTGGAGTATAGGCTTATGGATTGAAGTGTTATGTACATGATAAAGAAATAGGATATATATATTACAATGGATAGTTTTTAAGAGTAGGAATAAATCCTACAAGAATAGAATAATGAGTATAGGCTTAGGGATCAGGTTATTCAGCTGAGTGAAGGATAGGCTAAGTGAATATGATATAGGATAGGCTGAATGATTGTGAAACTGAAATCAATAAATATCATTAACCACTATTTAAAAATTGAAATTAATAAAAGAAATTCAAGAATTAAAATGAAAATTTGTTACAGCCTTCAGATGTTTCCTTGTTGAAATTTAACCCTGCTTGACTTATTTGATGTGTACAGGCATGACATAATCTGATGATGTAGTCTTATTCTTCTTAATAGGTCCCTTCTGAAAAATTATCAAGCAACAAGTCCCTTTGTTGATGTGTTCTAAATTTAGATTGAGCAAATCCTTCTTGAGAAATAATGAACACCAATCCTCTGTTGAAAAGTCCACTGAAAAATGAAACTAAAGCAAATTCCTTCCTCTATTGTAATGAAATTCTGAATATAAGGAGATGAAAAAGTATGAATAAGTTCAAACTTTTCTCTTCCACTGCTGATCGTATGACTTGCCCTCAAGTCATCAATTTGAAATTCATATAGTCAAGGGATTTTATTTTGAAGTACAAAAGAAATAGAATGAATTATTACTAGCCAATTCCTTGGTTTTCCTGTAAGAATTCAAGTTTAGAGTGTGCCAGAGTTTGGCTTTCACATCTAAATTGTTATTGTTTTATTTTTTTTATTTTATTACTTTGTTTTAAACTTTAAAGTAGAAAAATAACTAAGGCATAGAATCACAACAAACTGTTGTACTATATGAACCTCATTTTGATGTGTCACTGTTTTCATGAAATCTTCTTTGCTCACAAGCTTATGGTAGATCTTCAGCCTATGTCCATTTACTATAAATGTTCGATCTTCTTGGTCAATGGTTTTGATTTTGATTGATCCATTCTGGAAAACTTCAAGAATTTCATAAGGGCCCATCTAGTGTGTTGTAAATTTGGCCTTATAATCTTTAAATTTGGAGTCAAATAGTAGAGCCCAGTCACTAGATTTAAACTCCTTCTTCTTGATTAATTTATCATGCCATTGTTGTCTTTGTTGTTGGATCAGTGTTGTCATTTCTCCTTCTTTTTGTCTCATCTCATCCAACTGATTCAATTGCATAATTCTTTCTTGTTGTGCTTCAAAGAGATCAGTGCTTAAATTTGCAACCAATTTGTAAGTATGTATTTGAATTTCTATTGGCACCATGAATTCTTTGCCATACACCAGCTAATAATGTGTAAACCCTGTTTTTTTTTTCCATGTGATTCTATAATCCCACAGTGCCTCATTGAGCTTATCTACCCAATATTTTCTGTTTGTTGCCACTGTTTTAGTCATGATCCCTTCCAGTGTCTTGTTTGTAGATTCCACTTGGCCATTGGTCTGTGGATGGTAGGGTGTACTTCTTGTGTGTTTGATTTTGTACTTGTCAGTGATGTCTTGAACCAACCTAGAAGTGAATTGAGTCCCTTATTCTGTTACTATCTCTCTGGGCACTCCATATCTAACAAATATTTCTTCAAAAAGGAAATTAATTATTGTTTGCTCAGTTTCCCTTACAAGTTCCTTTGCTTCTGCCCATTTAGTAACATAATCTGTACATACTAAGATGTACTTTTACCCTTGGAAGGTGGATTAATGGATCTAACAAAGTCCAAAGCCCATTTTTCAAATGGCTCTAAATGTACCTGTGGTTGGAGTGGCATCTCATATGAGGTAGTTGCTCTACCCATGCATTGGTAGCTATCACAACTTCTCACATACTTCTTTGAATCTTTGAAAATTGATGGCCAATAGTACCCAAGGCTAAGGATTTTGTGCGTTGTCCTCTTGGCTGCAAAATGGCCACCACAAGATTCATCATGACAAGATTTTAGTATGTCAATAATTTCATCCTCTCTGATACATTCGAATAATTAAATCATAACCAATATAAAACAATTCTCCATTAACCCATGAATATCTTGCACTTTGCTTGATCAACCTTTTATTCTCCTTTGAGATGAATGATGGAGGTATCTTCCCTATGGACAAGTAATTAGAAAAATCAGCATACCATTATGTTAATATTGAAATTTCAAATAAATGTTCATCGATAAATGAATCTTCAACTCGAACAACTTCACCTAGATTTTGTAGTCTAGAAAAGTAATCTGCTACTAGGTTCTCTTTCCCTAGTTTGTCCAGCACTGTGAGATTAAATTCTTGTAGTAATAATAACCATCTTGTGATCCTGTTGGCTGGATAAATCGATCTTGCGGACAAGACCGATCTCCCTAGTATCAGAAGATAGTCTAGCAACAAACAAACAAACAAATCTATCTTTCGCTAGACATATGCGATTTATAGACAAATACTATAAAGGTGTTAAGACCCTATCTTAGATCCAACCCTTGTTCGTAGTATCCATCCTTCAATCCTTCGAAAAATTTACTTTTGAGAACCTGCAATCACAAACAAGCAAACATTAAATAGCGCCTGCATAATAAATATCATAAATCATTTCTATTATGGTGATCAAGGAATCCATAAAATAAACCATGAATCAACAGCTTATTGAGAAAAACAAACTTATTTGTATTAACTTTGAAGTAGAAGAACCTTACAACCTTTTCAGCCTTGATGTTGAACAAGCTCTTCCTGGGGTCCGAAACAGGAATTTCCTTACTTTGACATGCCTTGCACTCCTCCAAATGAGAACTTAGAGGTATGCAATCTCTCCTCATAAAAACACAATTAAAGAAGACTAAGTTCCAGCAGCATTTCACCTCAAAAATATTCAGCTTTTAACCTCCCAACTAACCAGCCCAATGCTTTATTTATAGTGCATAGGAGGAGGTTACAGGTCCACCTATGAAGGGATAGAATCCTCCTCCAAAGGGATAAGATCCTCACATCAAGGGGTTAGCTCCTTAAGGTATGGGATGCATGAACCTTAAGAGAGCGAACTTGCCACCTCAAGATTCCTTCCAGAAGCTTCTAGAAATGAATGAAAGTGAGTTTTTTAGAATATAATCGTGCCTTTTTAACTTTTATAGGGGTCTGCACCCATAACACAGAGATAGAGAGGTCAGGTGCATAGGAGACATAACCATTAGGTGTGGGACCGCAGGTAATGCAAAGAGAAAGTGCGGAACCGGAGTTTTAGAGAATTTTGAGGGCTTTCTCTTATTTTCAAGGCTTGATATGAGGAATTGAGGCTTAAGACTTGCAAAGGAGGAAATTATGGGTGGTAATGGACTCACATAGATTGCAAAATGTCAAGGTGACAATTTTTAGTGCAACAGATTGCCCCCTAAAGTGCGAAGTTTGTAATAGATGAAGATAGAGTTTGTCATCTATGAAGAGTGAAGTACTTTATCATTTCAAGGATCATCTTGTGGACACCCCAGTCGGAACCTGTAAAAACATTCAATGCAAAATATATATATATGAACGTATCATCGTTGAGATAGGCATTCCCATACTCAGATCAAAACTGACTAAACTGTTCTGATACAGGAATGATTTTGTAATACATCAAGAGTATAGATATATGTAGACACAGTATGGGCACAACCATCTGTTTATGAATAGTCCACTGTATAATGAATAACAAAATTCCTCGCAGCCTGGAGGTTGGGAAACTAGATCCAGGTCTTGATTTCGCTTCCCAAACTAGTACGATTCTATCCATGTGAATGAATGTGTCGAAGTCGAACATGGTATAAACCACTTGATTACTAGTCAATGATGTGAACTGTTAACAAGTGTGAGAGAAACCACCAGTAATGTCAATGGCTCTCAAAGTACTCAGTACAATCCATGAAATGTGAATAAATGAGCTGATGTCGAACATGTCATAAAACCCTTTGATCGAAGGTCAATGATGCAACCTATCGTCAAAGGCGAGAAACTTGCCATTAGGGCGTGCGGATTTCAACGTACTGACGATTTCTAGATCATCTTTCATGATAATGAGCTGAAGTCGATAGAAAGCGATCTGTCGTAGGCAAGCCCACAACACGAAATCATAGATCAAGTTTTGAAAAAATATATTGGCAAGGACTGACTCAGGGATGGTCAAAATGGATGACAGATATTTTGCAAATGAATGGTTTATTTGAACTAGCCTCTTGAACACATAACGACACTACAGATGGTTTGGTGACAATTGACCCAAAGCTAATACCCAGAAACCAGTGGAAGACTTTCAATATGGTTTGATTAACTGTTAGGTAAAGGATTTCCCAACCTAGGTGAACAAAAAGTGTCGTGTTCAAGAGTGGTTAACGACTTTTCTAAGACACAAAGTGTAACAAACAGGTTCATTTTTCTCTCTTTTCCCCCACCATTTCTGGCAAGTACCTCTTTATTTTTGACAAGCTTGAGGAGGATAACATTTGCTTTTTTATAAGCTCATCCTTCGGATGAGTCCAACTTAGTTTAAAATTCGAACCCTAAGAAGGAGTGGTTTGTTCCTATTTAAAATTGAACAGGTCCTTTATAGTTATATTTTAACGAGTCCAGTATAGGAAAAACTCGATGTTTTTCAATTTTAGGGAGTTAGAAGAAAAACTTAAGAAAATTCCATGGGTGTCATTTTTCGTAAATTTGTGTCTCTCATGCCCGAAAAAAGTATAAAATAATACTTGAGAGAACCGATTGACCATTACGATCAAGGAGTACTTTTCATAATTAGTGACTCCGATCCGAAAAAGTAAAAAAGTGATCGAAGACACGTCGTTTCATAACTAGTATCGAACTTGAAACGACAAAGGTCCGACAATCTTTTCATGTTTATACGGTCAAAAAAGAGTTGTAAGTGGACTGCCCTTTTAATTCCGTTTAACGAGTTACAAAATGAAAAAACTCGGAAATCTTTTCATATTTTACGAGTCAGAAAAGAGCTTAAAGAGGACTCCAATGTTTTGCTTTTTCGTAAATTTTTTAAAGATTCTGAAAAAGTGATAAAAGTATACTCTTTGTTGAAACATGATCAATTTTCCCGAAAATTCCAATATTCTGCACAAAAACTCAAAAATTACTCATACCTGTTTAAGATAAATAAAAATGTATTAAAAAGTTACCCTTTTAAAGTGAAAAATAAATAAATTGAAAATTCATTTATTCAAAAAATCTTATAAAAATGGCTTTTCTAAGTTCATATTTACCATTTGATTTTAAAGTGAGAAGTGAGAGCTTTTGGGTAAGAAAGTTCCTGTGAAGATTCTGGAAAATCCATTCGTTGGAATAAAAAATCGTCAGCTCTAGGTAATCCACATCATCTTTATCTTGCATTTCAACCATTTACATTTCATTTTTAGGCTTTAATTTTGATTTTTGAAGGAGAACTTAGTTTAGAAAATCGCTCGCAGGGGTCCGCAGGTGCAACATGCGGCCCCTGCGGACCTCGACTTTTTTCTACAAAGAAAAAAGTTGTGGGTCCGCACCTATTGCTTACCACGCATGTGGACCTACACACTGTTTGTAAGCATCGAGTGCGGATCCCGCGAAATGGATTTGAAAAACCTAAATTTCTCCAATCTTGCCCATTTTTTTTTTTGAACTAAAATGTTCTAACATGTCTTTTTTGCATTATAGGACACTCAAAATGCTTATTTGGTGAAAACGCAAGATGAGGATGTGGATATTTCCGCAATAAATCATCCACCTACATTGCAGGCATTACGAGCATGCAGATTGTTTAAGTTCTGGGCCATACCAGGCATGAGGGCCCAAGTAGACTTCTTGCAATGGCTGGTAGACAGGTGGAACATACAGGACCAGTGTTTCGTGATTGATGGCCATCGGCTCGAAATTGAACTAGAGGACATATATTTTTTGACTGGTTTACCCAAGAGAGGTGAACGATTATCTCTTTTCAGGACTAGGCTAGGTGGCCAGTCTGTCGCTAGTATCTGATTGGAGTTTTGCAATGATCAAACAAAGGACAAACGAATCGATATTAATACTATCGATCGTCCTGAACTTAAGGTTATTGCATTCACTGTCGCCAGGCTATGCAGGAGTTCAGCATTGCATGTGGTTATTGGATCCTAGATGCAGATGGATGTAGATTGTAATCGAGGCACCATATTCAACTGGTGTGAGGCTGTGTTGGCAAATGTAAAAGGCCAACTAACCAGAGCAGAGAACTGACAACTAAAAAACTTTGGATACAGTTTCATCATTGTCAGCTTTTCTCTAGAGAGGGTCCCTATGCTAGTCCCACAACAACTTTCTATTGATGCTGGTCTTCCTCGAGAGCCTAGGATAATGCATTGGGTTGTTTTGATGGCCTGCCACCCTGAGGAGGGTTCGGAGGTTGTTCGATTTCTGCCTGAGTATTTTCATTGGTTGAGCAGCAAAATTTTTGTGATTCAGGATTTTCCATATGCTGGGATGGATTATTGCGGTGACCCAGACATGATTCTTCCACCAGGAGCGCAGTGGGATGATTTAGGTAAAATCATTTTCAACACTTTCTAAGTTTTAATTAATTTTTTTGTTTTTTAAATTGTCCAAAACTCACAATTAAAAGTTTTTAAATGTAGATGTGGGTCCACAATGACCAGTCACTCTCCAGCCTTACGAGAGGAGACACCCAGTTGTAGCAGTACCAACCCCACAGGACCAATCAGCAGATATCCTGACCGACTTGGAGAATCATCTAGAGCGCTTGACAATAGATATTCCAGAAACTAGCATAGATGATATTCCACTTAGGTTACAACGATATGTGATTGGGGTCTCAGGACCTTTTAGGAGGTTCCTTTGTAGGGTGGCCCGAGCAGTGGTTTCTTATCGTGATCATCACCAGGGATAGGATGATCGCTTTTCTAGACTCACATGACATTTTTGTCCTTTTGTACTATCATTTTTCCGATCATAAGGTGTTTTTCAACCTATGATTGAAGACGATGTATATTTTGGCACACTTCTTCTATGTTATGATATATCATTATTACCGGATATCTTGTGTAAAATTTTATTGAATGTTTTTAAATTTATTGTTTTGATTATTGCAAATGTCTATTTATCATATGAGAAGCAACTGCATCTGTTAATGTATTTAAATGTTTTGGAATATGCTGATATTTAATGTAATCAAATTCACGTTCCAAGAGATGAACTCTCAAAAATAATCTTAATAACACTTGATTTCTAATGGCATAAACCCTGTTAAGCTGTAATACAACGAGTTCAGAATCTAACTTAACAATCAAACTCCGAATCCCAAATGAGATGGATTCAGATAATAACTCAATCACTGCACTATACTCTGCAATGTTATTCATTGTTTCACCGAGGCTTACCCCATGCATAGATACTAGCTCATCAGAGGATGAATAGATAACCCATGATGCGGAAGAAATGTTCCATGTACTACGACAAGCACCATTAGCAAAACCAATTTATGTTTGAAGAGACATCGACATACACAATATCAAGAGTAAAATCAAGATAAGCAGGAATAGTGATAAAAGTACTCTCTAAAATAGGCACACTTTTCTAATCTAAAACACACCAGATATAAAGAAACTAATCTAACAAAATCTCCACACCAAAATTTAAGCATAATATCTCTTCAGATAAAGCCCATTTCTGGGTTTCCCCAAAGGGACACCGTCAAAATCTACCAATTCATAGGCCCCTTTTGCCATCTTTCGCTTAACAATATAAGGACCATGCCACATAGGTACAAATTTTCCAGCCCCTAGCTTGTCATTTGCTTGATCATATAGTAAAACTAGGTCTCCTTCTAAAAAATTATGAGGTGTAACATTTCAGTCGTACTGAGCTTTTATTCGTTTCGCATGAGTCTCGTTTGCTATTGCAGCATTCGTCAATTCTAATCTAGCTGAGCTAAGTATAAAAAATGTTTCTCCTCTTTAGAAGTGGCTCAGAGTAATTCTATGGCTAACTGTAATGACGAAATTTCACATTCAATAGGTAACACTGCTTCCAAACCGTAGACCATTTGAAAAGGAGTGAAACTAGTTGATGTTTTTACTGAGGTCTGATACGCCCAAAGTGATGAAAATAATATGTTATGCCAATTTGACTTATGAATACTAATGATTCGTTGGATCATAGTGACTAAAGCTTTATTGATAGCTTCAACTAGACCATTAGCCTGCGGGTAATACGGAGTAGAACTATCGTGACGCAGGCCAAGTTGATCTGTCAGTTCAGTCATCATGATGTTTCGAAAGTGACTTCCATGATGAGTAATAATAGCTTGAGGAACATCGAATCTAGCAATTATATGATTGAATACGGAAGTTGCAGCAGTCTTGCCGTCTACCGAAAATGTAGGCATTGCCTCGGCCCACTTAGTAAAATAATCTACTGCTAGGATAATATATGCATGCCCCCCGGCCAAGTGAGGGTTACATGTAATAAAGTCAATACCCCACTTTGCAAAAGGATCGACAACAATTATAGGGTGGAGAGGAGTGGGTGGAGCACACATCTTATGATAAAAAATTTGACAATTGTGGCATTTTCGGACTGCATAGATACAATCTTTGAATAAGGATGGCCAAAAATAACCAGCACGCAATATCTTTTGGGCTGTAGCATACTCAGAAATATGACGGCCACATGCTCCAGAGTGACAGTCATTTAGAACCTTTTTAGCTTCTTCATGAGTTAGACAATGTCGGAAAACAGAATCCGCCCCACGACAATAGGTGTATCACCAATAAAATTGTATTGTTTGGATTGGAAACGTATTTTCCGTCACTGAGATCGTGAGAATTCAGGCTGAAAAGATTGGGTTTGGAGATAAACAATAATATCTCCATACCATGGATCAAGAGTACTGATAAGAAACAAGGATTCATCCGCAATAGGCTCTTTCGCCACAGTTTCAGTATCAGTATGCGGGAAATCACACATCAGTTCGGCAAAAACCAAATATTTATTTGCCTTGGATTTTTCGAATTCCAAGTCAAATTCCTGTAGGATAACTATCCATTTGGAATACTTACCCCCTAGAAATTGTTTGGTCAAGATATACATGATAGGGTTACAGTCAGAAATTACCGTGGTTTTGCGTAATAAGATGTAGTGACGAAATCTTTGGATAGCTTGGACAACTGCCAAGGCCAATTTCTCCACATGTGAATATTTAATCTCAGTCAGATGCAAAGTTTAACTAAGATAGTAAATCACATGTTCATTGTTGAATTCATCTTCCTAAACTAAAACCATGCCAATGGTGGAATGAGAAGCGGCGAGATACAAAAAGTACTCCTGGTTGTAATTGGGAGGATGCAATAACAGCGCATGGGTTAACGCGTGTTTAAGTGCATCAAAAGATCTGTCAGCGATCTCATCCCAAAATAATGGAGTATTCTGTTTCAACAACTTGGTAAAACCTTTCATTATCTCAGCATAGTTAGGAATGAAACAACGTAAAAAGTTTGCTTTCCCTTGCAAACTTTGGAGTTGGCGAAGAGTTGAAGGAGGAGGTAGATGGATGATAGCTTCCACCTTCAAGGGATCGACACGGATGCCAGCTTTTAAAACAACAAATCCCATTAAATGACCTGTTTCTACACACAATACACATTTGTGTGGATTCAGCCTAATTTGATAATGCCTACATCTCATAAGATAGCTCTTAAATGAGTGAGATGATCAGCTCTACGTAATGAATGGGCAGGTAAATCATCGAGATAAGGTTGCACAATGTGCTTGATGTCATGAAATGCGTAAGACATAGCCCTTTGAAAAGTTGCTCCACCGTTCTTTAATCCAAAAGGTAATTTGTAATAATCAAATGTCCCCCATGGACAAATGAAAGTTGTTTTAGGTTGACCAGCAAGGAGTATGTTAATTTGATTGTAAATAGAAAAGCCATCCATAAAGGAGAACTTTTCAGTGTCGGCACAATCATAAAAAATTTGATCGATATAGGGGGTTGGATAATTGTCTTTAGGACAAGCTCAATTAATATCCCTATAATCGATACATATTCTTATCGTTCCTTGCTTTTTGTTAACAGGAACAATATTTGATACCCAATCGGTTAAAGGAATTGGATAAATGAAACCTACACGAAGTAATTTCTCAACTTTAGCTTTAATAACAGTGGCTTTTCTTGGATGTATCTGACGCAAACGTTGTTGGACATGTTTAGCATTTGGCTAAGTTTCAATTTCATGGACAACAATTGATGGATCGATTCCTAGCATTTCTTCATATGACCAGGCAAACACGTTGCGAAATTCTTGAAATAGGGCTTTATAAGTTTGTATTTCATCATCCGTACAAGGAGCACCTATATGAATGTTTTCAATAATTCCGGGTTTAACTGAAATGTCAGTAGGAACTGTTCGAGAGATATTTCCCAAATTTAAATCAGAATCAGGATGTTGCAATGGATTTTGTGGTTCTTTGACCTAGTCAGTAGTAAAAATAGATGAAAAATCATTTTCAAAATAATCAAGCTCAGGTAAAAATGAAGATCGATGATGAAGATCTTCCCATGGTAGATCATCAACAGACAAAAGTTCACGAATATGCTCATCAGTATTAACAGGATCATAAAATGTTGTTGAAGCTAAGGTTGATATCGAAAGTGATTCCCATGGACCACATTCATTGGATTAGTTTCGGTTGAACAAGAGTCAGAAAACGACTGTACAACCTGATATGCAATTTCAAAGGGACTCAAAGGCATCGCGCCATCGAATGAATCCACCTCAGAATCGGAAGGTACGATCCAAGGATCATCAAAAGCAATAGTGTTCGATGAAATCATATGAATAGTTGCAATAGAAGGCGATACGTTAGGAGGAAGGAAGGAAAAAGTTCCTAGTAAACTAGAATCTTTAATCAAACTTACTCCAACATCCTTATAAGGGATAGTTGTTTTACCAACGTGCTGAATACTATCTGAAGAGGGTGGGTCGGATGAAAAATAAGTCAGCTGGTCTATTGTAACAATCTTTCCATTATGAGGAAACTTGATAAGCCGAAAGACCGATGAAACAATAGCAGTCATAACATAAGAACAACTGCGACCCAAGAGAAGGTTGTAATCTAGAGGGGCATCAACCACTTCCACATCTAGATTTATGGTTTTGCCTTTGACCCCTATAGGTAAATCTTGCAAAATACCAAAAGGATGGAACCCTCAGCCATCAAAAGCCTTTAGAATTGTCGGAGACTGATGGAGTGTGGGAGAACCAAGCAATCTCCAACACTGGATCGACATAATACACGTAGAAGCTCCTTCATCAATCACAGTCCAAAAGCAAGGTCTGTTTTTTACTAACACTGGAATCTGGAAAGCCATTTGATGAGGTAGGCAGGGTGTACTATTCTCTAAATTGAAGATTATTAGGTTTGAATCCTAAATATCAACAGCTCCTATAGTAGAAAATAGTAATTTACACTGTGTTGGGCACGATTGCAGCACTTCCAAAGCCGACATTGTTGAAGGGGAAATAGCTAAGTCTTCAACAATGTTATAATTCTGAGCAGCTCTCGCATGTGGATTGAAAGCTAATTTATGAAGTATACCTTTAGCAAGCGGCTTGATTACTAAGTCAGGGTTGGGTTTCTCGATCTGTAGTGGATCAGAACCAGGAGAAGTTGTATTTGATGTGTTTGAATTAGAAGATTCTCCTTCCTTACCACCAAAAGGATTTTTACTACCATAATATTGCGACCGCGTCGCAATCCTGACATGAGACATCATCACAATGGGTTCTTCTAAGGCATTCGAGGAAGAACCAATCATCTTACTATCTTGATTAGGAAAAGGATCCTTCAAGACAATAGGCGTTTGAGAACCTTTGACGATTTTCGAAAACTCTTCTCGATGTGGGCAGCCTTTAGTAAAATGATCCTTATCGCAAATGAAACAATGATAGTGAGGTTTACGTTTTTCTTCAATAGATTCATTTTTATCCATTTTCTCTTTTGAGTTTTGTTTATTTTTCTTCTTCCCCTTCTTTTTACTACCAGATTTTGATTTGGCCATAGATGATTCTACGACATGGATATCGATGGGAATTTCAGCGGAAGAATCACATGTCGGGGAATTAGGTAGAGTTATAATAAGAGAAGAATTCTTTGAAGATTTATTCTTACTTTTAGTACTAACTGAACCAATCATACCATCAGCGACATGAGACCCTGAAGGAGCTGCAGTTATTTGACCGTGTTTTGGAAGATTAGGGATTTTTTCATGTAAAGTACCTGACTGCGTATAGACGAGGTCGAGGTACTGAGCTTGAGCAATAACTTTCTCTTCAGTAACAACTCCTGCCTTAGCTACATCTTCAGTGATTTTAGGTAACAATGATTTAACGAACCATTCTGCTAAAATTTGATCCGGAATGAAAAATTTCACCAAACACCTTCTACGTCGCCATTCATGAATATGATCATAAATATAAGTGGACGTGGATTGTTTTAGTGAAGTTAACAGTTCCATGCTATTGTCGTATCTGACAGGCAACTGAAAATGAGTGAAGAAAGAAGTGGCTAACTGACTGAAATTATAAAAAGAGCCTCGTGGTAACTCAATGTACCATTTGGTAGCAAGACCAATCAGAGTTCATTGAAAAATACGTAATCGAATTGGATCATCAATGATTGAATTAGATGCACATCAGAGGTGATAAGTCATAACATGATTTGACGGATACTCGAGTGACTTACCCTCGAACTTCGGGATATCACTAGGCAACTTATTAGGCATTGGCAGCCAATATGGAAGATAGTAAATTGGATCCTTCATAAGGTGCGACAAATCAGGTAAATCCAAAGTTGCAATAAATGGTAACTAATGGTTGGGGTCGTGAAAACCTTGGGTAACAAGACTAGCTCCATGAGAAGGATATCCAGGAGAACCTGGAATTGGATTTTCATTAGGAATGTTATAACCTCCTAGGAAACCAGGATTAACCGGACGAAACTGGGGTTGTTGAGGTTGTTGATAAGTATAGCCAGGATACGGTTGATACTGATAAACTGGATTTTGTACAGTAGGGCCGAATTGATACTATCCCTGGTACGGTTGATAAGTGAATTGCGGTTGACTTGTGATAGTCGTACTTGGACCAGCTTGTTCTGTAGGCATCTAGACAGAAGTCTGAACTGTAGGTCCTGACTGTGGTAAAGAGGCTTGAGGAGTTTGCACTGATGCAAGAACAGTAGAAACCAGAGCTACATATACTCCAGAAACAGGTGTGGTAGGTTGAACAGAAGTTGCAGTAGTTGCAACAGCAGTTTGAGGTGGAGTTCGAGGTGAGCTAGGCCCAGGCTGCTGAACTAAACCAGGTGCAGAGGTTTGAATAGTAGGTTGGACAAGTTGTTGGGTTGGACCAGAAACCAAAGGTTGTCCAGGTTGACTTGATAACTGCACATTAGGTTGCATAGTTTGTTGAGTTTGAGATCGATCCCACACCATATTCATTCCGGGGTATGGACCCATAAAAGGTTGTGCATATGGAGGACCATAACCGGGTTGAACGTAGCGCTGATAATTAAGTGGCACATTTCTAGCTCGTAAAAATGGTTGACTAGAAGGTGGTTGGAAACCTTGAGTTAGGTACTGACCTTGAGGTTCATAACCCTGAGACACGTACTTAGTATGGGGTTGACCTTGAGGTATGTATTGAAACTGGGGTTGACCTTGAGTTATGTACTGAATGTGGGGTTGACCTTGAGGTATGTACTGTCGTGACGGTATGTACTGTCCTTGAGGTTTCCCCCCAAGCAGTAACTGACTACCTTGAGGTTGCCCCCCAGGTAGTAATTGACTACCTAGGTTGCCCTCCAGGCGGTAATGGACTACCTTGGGGTTGCCCTCCAGGCGGTTACTGACTACCTTGGGGTTGCCCCCCTGGCGGTAACTGACTACCTTGAGGTTGAGGATCTGGAATACTACCAGACATCATAAGGATTTCTTCTGCGCTCAACGCTTGAGCTCCATTATTACCAGTTGATAACTCATGTTTGATTGGTTGAGGAGATGCTCCTGAAAAAGTACCGGTGAGTGACTGGTACCCCAAAGGAATAGAAGGAGCACCATATAAAAATGTTTCCGGTGTTTGGGAAAACATAGATGACTTTCTTGACATATTCAATGGAGGATAATAACCTTTTGGTGTAGGATGAAAAGGAATTCGAGGTGGTGAAAAACTAAGACCCGTGTTTTCTAAAAAATTTGTCAATGATACGTACCAAGCGTCACTCCTAAAAGGACTATAGAATATTGATTCACGCTCCCAAAGATTTAAAGTTGGTTGGTTTTCAGGAAGAATTACGTCTTCGTCTAGAATAACAAGTTCTTCAATAGAAATGAGGCTAGAATGAAGATTTTGGGTAATGATATTTACTACCCTGGGTGAACTAGGACCACTAGAAGTTGGAGAAGCAAATCCTGAAGTTGCAGTAGCAGCAGGTTCAGTTTCAGGCTCAGAAATTTCAGGTTCTTTAGCTAATTCACTGGTAGGAGAAATACTACTAGTAACTTCGGAAAATGAAATTGGCTAAGAAATATACTCTGTTGTTTGAATTTGATAATCATGATGAACAATTAAAGATGACTCTTCGGCTTCTGGTGATCCAACTCTACTGTCACTAAGTAATACAAGAGCTCGTAGCCCTTCAAGCTAACTTGGTGTGTACTCAGGAGGTTTCCCTTGAAGTTTATGAGATTGCCTCAGTAATTCAGCCACGATTAAATATTCAATTAATCACACGCAAACAAAGAAAATTTCAATAAAACTACCTAAAGTCTCTAAAGAAACAAACAACTGAATCACACGCCTAAAAATTCTAAGAGTTCAAACCACACACAAACAATGACTTCCCGTACTAAAAACACTAGTTGGTGATGAAATCCAACGTCGTAGAATTTTAACATAGAAAGGGCAGTTGGAACAATTACCCCGACAACCTGCTTAATGAAACAGACTCGCACAAGTTTCTTCACAAAACCATATCGAGTGAAGAGAACCCCCCAGAGAGTCCAAGTGAGTCTAGTCGACGTCTGCTCTAGGTTCACCGTCACCTTAGGAAATAATCTTAAGTTTATGGACACTAAGGTTACCAACAACAACAAATACAACTGGGGGAATAGTCTACGATCTGATCTACGCGCAAGGGCAGAGTAACAAAGCTCAATCCCCTTGAAGGCTCCTCAACATGATCAATCTAAGGTTTACCAACAAGTGACCCCAGGCTCCTCGACAATGGTTAATCCGAGGTTTAACATTTATAGTACGCACAAATCTTCTATCTTTCCCAATGAAACAGACTTGATTGTCTCAAAGGTTCGGACATGATCTGATGATTGACTCCTTTAAGAGAAGCTTCCCAGAATGTATCAATTACAATTGGATTTATTTCCTACCGCAAGATATAGCTACTTGTTCGTTTTAACTATCTTGGAGATTTAATTACTCCCTACTCCAAGATACTAGCCTAAGCTATATTGGTGATAAGAGCCCTAGAAATAAAAAAGACTACTAGATCAATTTTAATTAAGCGTTGCTTTTATGGGTTGTTCTTTAGGTCAATAGGTACAGAAATGAAACTTTGATGGTGTGAAGACTCGACTCCAAAAACACTAAAAAATGCACCTAAAATGATAAGCAATTAGTTTTTCTTTCAATGAAATTCTAGCTAAAAGAATGAGTTTAAGAATGCAATTGTTTAAGAAACAATTCTTTCTTTCAACATGGAAATGGAAAGAAAATATTTTTTTATTTTTCAATAAAAACTCAAAATGAGACTACTAATTAATGCTCACAATAAATCCCTTTCCTTTTTCAAAACTCGAAACTACAAAAATCAATTTACTTCAAAAGAGATCTACAAATTCTAGAAAACACTCAAAACTACAAAAACTAATCTTGAGATCTAAAAACTTCTAAAAACCTAATTGAATAAAATCTTCAATTCTTTTTTAGGACGTTTTACTTAGTTGTTCAATAAACTAAGGATTCATTCGTTCAAAATAACAAATCAATCAAAAAACATCTAGATATGTTTTTCTTTTATAAAAATGAAATTCAAAACTTATGACAAAGCTTGTTCAAAGATTTGCAAGGAGAAAACTGAATCTATTTCTCACAAAGGATAGATTTCACAAGCAAGTCAGACTCATCAAGAAGACGAAAAGACACTAGGGTAATCTACGGTTTCTCAAGCTTCTGATCTTTGAGTCACTACAGAGACTAAGTGAAAACCACTCCAAGCATGCAAAACTTCTAGAAAATCATCTAAAACAAAAATACCATCGGAACTCACTCACAAGAGATTTTTGACAAGACAAATGTAGATCTGGGTAGACTATAAAAAACCTTAAATGAAACCTAAAATTAACTGGAAGAAAACATTTTAGGTCTTTCAAAAAAATTTATAGGGTCCGCAGTCTTCCAGAAGAACCAGGTGCGTTACCGCTCTATTTACTAAAGGAAGAGTGCGGAGATGCTCGCATTGTCTGTAAAGAGAAAGTACGGTCCCCTAAAAACTTCGAAAAAAAACAAAAAAATAATCGAGATTCTAAAAACTACCCAAGCCAACATACATCAATCAAAAACCAGAAACGAAAACAAGTTTCTCAAGTCAAAGATAAAGGAAAACCAAAAACCAAATTCAGTTCCCCAGTGGAGTCGCCAATTTGTTGGCCGGATAAATCGATCTTGCGGACAAGACCGATCTCCTTAGTATCAGAAGATAGTCTAGCAACAAACAGACAAACAAATCTATCTTTCTCTAGACATATGGGATTTATAAACAAATACTATAAAGGTGTTAAGACCCTACCTTAGATCCAACACTTGTTCATAGTAGCCATCCTTCAATCCTTCGAAAAATTTACTTTTGAGAACTTGCAATCAAAAACAAGCAAACATTAAATAGCACCTGCATAGTAAATATCATAAATCATGTCTATTATGGTGATCAAGGAATCCATAAAATAAACCATGAATCAACAGCTTATTGAGAAAAACAAACTTATTTGTATTAACTTTGAAGTAGAAGAACCTTACAACCTTTTCAGCCTTAATGTTGAACAAGCTCTTCCTCGGGTCCGAAACAGGAATTTTCTTTACTTTGACAAGCCTTGCACTCCTCCAAATAAGAACTTAGAGGTATGTAATCTCTCCTCATAAAAACTCAACTAAAGAAGACTAAGTTCCAACAGCATTTCACCTCAAAAACATTCAACTTTTTAACCTCCCAAGTAACCAACCCAATGCTTCATTTTATAGTGCAGAGTAGGAGGTTACAGGTCCACCTATGAAGAGATAGAATCCTCCTCCAAAGGGATAAGCTCCTCACATCAAGGGGTTAGCTCCTTAAGGTATGGGATGCATGAACCTTAAGAGAGCGAACTTGCCACCTCAAGGTTCCTTCCAGAAGCTTCTAGAAATGATTGAAAATGAGTTTTTTAGAATATACTCACGCCTTTTTAACTTTTACAGGGGTCTGCACCCATAACACAGAGACAGAGCAGTCATGTGCATAGGAGACATGACCATTAGGTGTGGGACTGTAGGTAATGCAAAGAGAAAGTGCAGAACTAGAGTTTTAGAGATTTTTGAGGGATTTCTCTTATTTTCAAGGCTTAATATGAGGGACCGAGGCTTAAGACTTGCAAAGGAGGAAAGTATGAGTGGTAATGGACTCACACAGATTGCAGAATGTTAAGGTGACAATTTATAGTGCAACATTTCCTACCATTAGTTATAGGTTTTTTCATTAAGTATCTAATGGCAAAGTGGTGAGTGTGAACAAAGACTTCATAACCAGTTATGTAATGACGAAATTTGTTCACAACATGTATGATTGCAAGAATTTCCTTCTCAGTTACTGTGTAGTTGAGTTCAAGAGGAGTCAAATTTTTATTGATGAAGTAAATGGCATAAGTTAAAGCATCTTCTTTCTTCCCTAATGAAGCCCCTACTGCTGTATCGAATGCACCAATGGAGATGTGAAAAGGTGAAGTCCAATTGGGTCCCCCTCAAAACTGGAGTTGTGGACAATTTCTCTTTAAGTTTCTCAAAATCATTTTGACAAGCATCATTCCAATTTAAAGATACATCCTCCATGTGATCCTCCTACTAGAAAGATACCATGATGGCTTCATGACACTCTATAAGATACTAATAGACATGCTTCCCCTAGAGGAAACTTAGAGAAATCAAGAAACCATGTCGGTTCCAGGGATATCTTATAGCCATGAGAAACATTATTCAAGCCGAACGATGCAATTTTGAATAATTAGTGCAAAATCAAGTATGGAAAGATGCAATGGCCAAAGAATATGATTCCATCATACATAATGATGTATGGGAAGTAGTTCCAAGGCCCCAAGGTAAGTATGTTGTGACTTCTAAATGGTTGTTCAAAATTAAACATGGTGCAAACGACAATATTGAAAAATATAAAGCTATATTTGTGGCTAGAGGTTTCTCTTAGAAAGAGGAAGTAGAATAGGATGAGATCTTTGCATCTGTTGTTTGATATACTACCATCCAATATATTTTGTCTCTAATTGATAGCCAGGGATGGACTCTATTTTCACTCCTAGAGACAACCCTTGGTTGAGGAGAGGTTAGGGCTTATGACATCTTAGTCTCTCTTGAAGATAATTCATTACTGCTCAAGGGATAGATGAAAAATGATTTTAAATTTGGTTCAACTACCTTTCACAAAGGTAGATTCAAACATAAAAATAAACAATATAGATCATCCCAATAATCAATGTCCAAGTCAGGTGGCCTACACACAGCCAATGCAACTCAATTTGTCGTTGTAGTAAATATGGGAAGGAGAAAAGTAAGGAGGGAATTCAACACAAAGGGCTTGATAGACCCAGAATCCTAAGTAGTAAATCCCAACAGAACCATGAAATAATAAGGAAATGAAGTGTAGAAATTATGGAGCATATTTAAGGTTTCCAACTCAATATTTCATAGGTATTTTCTGCTACAGTATTAAATAGTAAATTTTCAATCTCACTGGTATTGTCTGCTATAATATAACATAAATAAATCCATGACTTATGAGTGAATCCAACAACTACAACTTACACAATTTTTGAGGAAGAGAAACACATATGAAGTAACATACAGAGAAAGAACACATACTACACATTGCTATGCTTGGAATCACCATATCTTCTTCATTAATCTTCAAAAATGGAGTCCATATCATAGGTTAAAACTATTGAAATTTGTATAACAATTACCACCTTAGGAACAAGAAATTGAACCAAAAATGGAACCTCTCCCTCTAAAAACATAACTTAGAATCTATGAAAAGACAGAATTCGAACCCTTGACAATAGAATTTTGGAACCCTTCTAATGAGTTTCCTCTTCCCTTATATAGGGAGAGAGCTCAAATAACAGCTACAAAATATCCAAAATTCTCGAGTTGTCTGAACTACCAACTATCTAAACGTGCGAATATTCTGGTTGTCCTAATGATTACAAAACATATCTCATTATTTTCTTGAAAATGAAAAAAAAATGAAAAAATAACAAAACATGAAAAATGTGAGGTGTCCTGATCAACATGACAAAATATCTCTAATGTCGATTTCTCTCATTGCCTCTGATCAAGCCATGCCTCGTCCACGGTATCCCTCCACATTTATCGACCAATTCACTTATCGCTTTCTCCCTTTAACAACTTGAAACTTCCTCTTTTTGGAGCTAGACATGGTCGAGTGTGGTGGCGTTATAAGTGCTTTGGAGCTTAGCTGCTGACCCATCCACCCCTTTATTACTTCATTAGTACAGTATGAGGGCCCAATACATCTCTTAATATAGCATAGTGCAACCTCGGAGCTGCGACTCATCCTAACTTTATTTAAAATGACATTACAAAAGTCCAAAGTTCCAATGCCTTCATCCCTTCCATGCTTAGATCCCTTCTTGTTTTTTCTCCCAGGGTTGTTGCTTGGGACCATTGGTATAATACTTGAGTGCTACAATATCAGAGTCTTCCTTCGTCGTAAATTTCTTTCGAAAAGTCTTATGAATTCACAGAGTTCCGATGACTTCACCCCCTTTTGAGCTTGTCCCCTATATCATTTGTCCACCATAGGACCACTTGATATAACCATTGGTATATCGCTTAAGGCTATAGTATGAGAGCCCTTGTCCATTGTAACTCCATTTAAAATAAATGTTATGAAATCGTATCATCCTGATGCTCTTAGCCCATTTTCTATTAGCCTCCTTATCGCAACTCCGCCATAGGACTGGGTGCCATGACCAACGACTTGGCGCTTGAGTGATAATGCCTTCGGGTTCTTATTAGGGGCATATTTTCCTTCGTAATTTCTCTTCCGCCCCTGGTTCCTTTAAGTATCCCACAACCGTGAGCCATCAACACATCAGAGCTCCCTTCCATGGAAGTTCTTCAAATTCGATTTACAATAGAGTTGCAAAATACTCCCCCTACAATTTTATTCATAGTACATAGGTGCTAAACCTTCTCTACATTTCGAGTTCTTTGTATTTCTCACGACCACGGGCTAGTCCTCATTGAAACCCCTCTCATCGGAACTTTTGGAAATTTTTTTATAAAGGAGTTTTGATATTTTCAACCTCCGAAGTGATGTCATGATGATATCATCATTTCCATGTGGCGCCACCTGAGTGGTGAAACTTTTCACCCAAAATTTCGCCATTTGGCCCTAAAAAATGCCAAAACTAACTACCACATGTCCACCGTATGACCACATCACGTTGACGTCATCTGTCTCGTCAGCTTCTCGAAGCCAATTATCTGCTTCCATGTGACTTCTGAAGGAGAGAGAAAAGGGCCCCTTGGTCCGTTGGTTTTCTATCGTTTCCTTTTATTTTCCCTTCTCCACAACTTCGACGCTTTCAAAGGAATTTAATTTGTTAAAGAGTTACGAAACTCAAATGCTCTGAAGTTCCGAAATGATCATCCATCCTAAATTTGGGTTCTGACGTGGCTTCCTTCCAACTTCCTGCTGGTCCTTATGATATCGGGTTTCGATATGATTGACTCCCAAATTTTGGCCCTCCCTTTTTATATCAACCTCTGAATTTTGACCCTACCATTTGATTTCATCTCCCAATTAAATATTGACCTTCCTTCTCATTTCTATTTAGCATATTTAGATAACACCTGTCCTTCTTTGTACTAGGGATAAAATATGACCGTTTGACATAATCTCAAGAGTGTATGATGGGTGACAACATTGGCTCCAATTGGGGACATGCATTGCAAGAAATGCATTGAGAACTTGCAGATTAGTGCCTTTTATCCATTGGGTGTTGAGTCATTTTATTCACATGCATAAAAAGAAAAAGAAAAAATAGTAAGAACTTAAAGAATTATTGGTTTGTACAATGGCTCACTATTATATACAATGGGTGAAAATGGACCTCTTTAATGCTGGAAATAAAGCTTGAGAGACTGCCCATTCACAAGTAGTTCAAGAACCTCACCATCCAAATTTTCTAGCACGAAATTGTTGTTTCCTTTGGCTTCATATATCTTGAAATGTCCAAACCACAAGGGATCAAATTTCCCATGATTTCCTTTGTCCTCTCTCCTAGCATCCCATTTGAGCACCAAATCTCTTGATTGTAAGGATTTTTCCCTTGCCCTTTTGTCAAAAATATCCTTCATATTTTGCTGATATTTAATCATATTTTGAGTTACATCCCCCTTGGTTTCTTGAAGTTCTACCAAATGGTTGATTCTCCTGGTTAGAGAATTTGGTTCTTCCTCAACATCTTATAGAATCTTAACCACTGGCATGGCTAGTTGGACAAGGAAAATTGTATCCTTACCATACACCAATTAAAAAGGAGACTTATCAATTGACATCTTGGTAGCAACCATGTTGGCCCATAAATAAAACTTTAATTGTGAGTCTCAGTTCTTCTAATTTTCTGGTATGGCCTTTTTCAGAATCCTCACTAGAGTTTTATTTGAAGGCTCAACTAGTCCATTCCCCTGTGGGTAGTAGGTGGTGGAGTGCCCCATGGTGATGTTGTACTTTTGGAAGAAATCAAGAAACTTGGCAAACTTAAATACCTAAGCATTATCAGTGATAATATTCATTGGAAAACCAAATCTCGCAAGGATATTCTCCTCCATAAACTTAGTGACCACCGCATCGGTTTCATTTCTAGCTGGGATGACCTGCACACATTTCGTGAAATAATCAGTGGCTGTAAGAATCCACTTGTGTTGACTGATGGATGGTGGATCTATTTCTCCAATAAAGTCTACCCCCCACTGTCTGAAAGGATCTTCTACAAAAATAGGGATCAAGGGTAGGGGTGACATCGTGTGCTTCTCAGAAAAAAATATGACATTTCTCACTGGATCTGACATAAGCATGAACCTCACCAAAAAAATTGGGCCAATATAAACCTGCTTTAAGGATCTTATGGCATATGGCTCTCTAGCTATAATGTCCTCCACAGACACAATTATGAAATTCATAAATCACCTTATGAATCTATTCTCCTACCAGGCATAAAAGAAAAATCCCCACCAGGTCCTTCCAGTACAACTGTCCATTTAAAATGAAAAATTTTTGGGCTTGCAGACTTAATGCTATATATTTAACTTTATCAAAATTCAATGGGAATTTATGAAAAATTAAATAATGGACCAAATACTTATACCATTGTGAGATAAGGTACTTCATTTGGATTTTCTGTATTGAGGTCTCAATATTGTTTTGTTCCTATGATCTTCCACCTTTTCCTTCCTTGTATGTCAATGAATTTATACCTAGTGCCTGACAGTTAGCTTCAGGAAATATTTTATCCAATCCATGCCCCTTGATCAACTTAGTGGGTTTTATCTCCATGTTGTATTCTTTAATTTTGGCAATCCACTTTCGCCTCTTACCTTCATTGTCTCTCTACACAAGAATGTCTTTCACAATGAAAGTTAGAACATATGATATTATATTGTACTGTAGGACATAAATTCATAAGGGCTTTAGAGCTTTGACCAAGGAATAATCTTGTTTCTCAAAGATATTATACTTCAACTCTGCATCTCGCAACACCTGAATGAAAAACGCAATTTCCTCTTCATGTCCTTCATTATTATTTTGCAATAGAAAAACTGCCACCGTGTTAGGAGAGACACAAGATAAAATGAGGAATGGCCTATGATAATGTAGGTTGGCTAAGGTTGGGGCTTCTGTCAAAGCCTTTTTTATTCTAAAGAATGATTCCGTGGCTTATACAGTCCAATCTACTTCACTGTCCTTCTTCAACATCTCCATGATCTCTTTGACAATTTCACCATAGTTTGGTATGAATCTTCTCAGAAAATTTATTCTGCCCAAGAAAACCCAAATCTCCTTCCTATTTCTTGGTAAAGGAATATTATTAATAGATTCCACCCTTTTGGGATCAATCTCCACTCCTTCCTTTGGTACAACATGGCCCAATATCTTCCCTTCACTTAAAGAAAACTAAGATTTCTTCGGGTTTAAGAACAAACCATACCTTCTACATTTTACAAATGTGAGTTGAAAATTCTTGAGGTGCTCTTCATGTGACTTAGAGAAAACAATTATGTCATCTAGATAGATTACTACAAATTTATTCCACTTTCCAACAAATTCTATATCCATCGCTCTTTGGAATGTAGCTCTAGTATTTGTGAGGCTGAAAGG
>APFE030364268.1:11407-23537 GCA_000404065.3 Pinus taeda | reverse complement strand
GTGTAAATCCACTGCCCCCTATGAGGAGGTCCATCAATGGCAATCGATAGGGAAATATTTCGAACGGTATGTGTCTTTAGCGGCAGCTGTAACCACGGAGTGCAATTCCCTTCCACTAATTTCATTTCATTTCAGATTATATGGTGTGTACATTTCTTGCGCTCATCCATTATGATTTCCCTTGTCCTCCCACGCAAGTTACAGTACGAGTTGCCTGGTTTGATGTGAGAAAGGATCACTCACAACTTTTGTTAATGTAAGTGTCTTAGTTTTTTGAACATGTTTTCTGGAAAAATTACAGTAACATAAATCGCAATCTTAGAACAATATGTCAACTTTTGATTTCAACAATAGCTTTTAGTATTCGAGTAGTTTCAAATTTACCTGAAACCAACAGAAGTATGGGCAATCGGAAGGAGAAATTAGAGTAACAAAAATCGCAATATTAGAACAATGTGTGAACTTTCGATTTCAACCATAGGGCAATATTAGAGCTAACAAGCGCGGCAGTGTTCGAAGAAAATCCACTTCTAAGGGCCCTGTTCGCCCGACAAATAAAAGGATGAACAGGTATGCCCTTGATTTGCCATTAAATGAAAGAGATCTTGCTCGTAATTGTAGAATCATGATCGTTGATTGCAAAGATGGACACTCCACAACAAGTCAACTGCAATCTTCAAGTGTAAGAGGGACTGAGAAGATTCATCCTCCACACATGCCAACGGGTCTGTTAATCTATGTTGACGATGTACGGGAAGAAACTTGTAAACACTGGTCTTCTAGGAATCGGGCAGAGAAGAAAGGAGTGCGACTAGTTCGTAGAAATCAAGTTTTGAAGCTAGATGATTACCTCGATACCAACATCATTGACAAATATATGGAGTAAATTCTTACTTATCCCAGTTTGCCATAATTTTTTTTAAATTCTTTTTCTTGTTAATTTGGCTGGGCTTGAGCCTCTGAAAGTGAAATCTTGTAGGCCCTTTACATACAGTTCCACGCCCATGTCCTGTAATGTCGATAGGATCTCAAATCAGAGTCTGTACCTGTCTGCTATTACTCTTTTGTTTAACAGATGACACCAACTTATTTCTTCTATATAAAGTTTGTTTCATAAACTAAATCACGTTTGGTTCTGTAAAGTTTGCTGGTTCTATATGTTAATCAGAGTCTGTACCTGTCTGCTATTACCCTTTTGTTTAACAGATGACACCAACTTATTTCTTCTATATAAAGTTTGTTTCATAAACTAAATCACGTTTGGTTCTGTAAAGTTTGCTGGTACTATATGTTTGTTGAAGTACTTCAATCTACATTAGAGAATTTAGTCCATCTTAACGGGTTTTATACTGAAAAGAGTTCTTAACAGGTGGTCGTGCACCCAAAGAATAGGACTTTGTCCAAAGCAGCGGAAACTAAGAGAAGTGACTCCTGTATTCTCATTTCTACATCGTCTTGCATTCGCTCTTGCTTTACTTTCAAGTTTTGCGTTTTATTAAGAGATGTCAATTTGCCCTGCTTTTGAAGGCGAACAAACTACCCTTTGAAAAAGCTGCATTTTCTTGAAACACATAGAACACTAACCGATCTTTGTTATCCTTCAAACAAGAATCATCTTTGTGTCAAGTGAAGACAAAAATTTATGCTCGTTCTGTTTTACAAATTTTGCAGAACATATTGGCCAAATTTTACTAATAGTCAAAGTTGATTGGTCAAAATTGAAATTAGTCAAAAGTGATACATTCTTTTTTGGATGAATTTATTCTTGACCTTTTTTATATAAAAAAATAGTCATATGGCAAGTATTGCTAATAAATTTACGTGCATCTCATTCCATGTGCAGGCGATTGTGGAAGAATCTACCCGAGGCTAAACAGAAGTCTTGTACTTTCTTGGATTGTTTGTGGTTTTCAATGTATCTTGAAGAGGCATTATCCTTCAACGTATTGAAATGGACGAAGGCAAAAAGTATTTTTGCAACGCAATACGTTTTCATTCCGATAGTTCACTGGTACTGTAAATGTATTTCCTTCTTTCTAATCTTTGTTTATCTTTGGAGAAAAATCTTCCTTTCTCTTATCTTTTCTACAATTGTGATCTTTAGATGGATATCTAGTGGCTCGTGACCTTGCAGTCAGAAAAGAAAGTTGTGTTTGTGTAATGAAAGTCTGAAAGATTCACATTCATGTGTAGGAGCCATTGGAATTTATTGATTCTCTGTCATTTTGGAGAGGGTTTCGGTACCCAACAAGGACACCATGCATGTTGCTTTTGGATTCATTGAAGGAAACAAATCCAAATCGGCTTGAACCCCTGATAAGAAAGTGAGTATGAACTCTTGGCACATTACTTTGTCCTTTACAACCTAATTGTTGCCAGTTGTTCCGTTATTTATCCTTCAAAATTTATCCTTTTGTTTTTGGTGTTTATGAAAACAAGTCGGTCCTACCAATTTCAAAAGAAAACCAAGGGTTTTGTCATTTGCTTGTTCACCAGCTGTAGTGTACATGTAGGATTTAACTTCCCTATATGCCAGTTCACGAGGATGTTTTGACATAACTTCTATAGGTTCCTCATAGATATTCATAAAGAAGAAGGCAAGCAGGACGGGGACAAAATAATTGCAAAGATCCCTCTTTTGGTTCCCGATGTAATAAATTCTTACTGATTGTATCTTTAGAAATTGTATCTGTGTTTGGTTCCATTTCATGTTCATGTTCTGTCACAAAAGTGACTCAACCTGATCATTTAATGTGACATTCATTGCAGGCGCCTCAGCAGACAAATGGTAATGACTGTGGCGTTTTCCTGCTCCATTTCATTGATCTCTTTTTGCAATCGGCTCCAGAGAATTTCAGCATATCTAATGGTTGTTATCCTTATTTTGTAAGTATTGATATATCTTCTATTTCTTCCCTTCAATGAAATCTGTTGTTTGGAGTCTGGACACAACATTTAGATGTAACCAGGAAAATTGTTGTTTCCAGCTCACCAAAGATTGGTTCAAGAGTGACGAAATTCAAAAGCGTCGAAAAGACATCTACAATATGTGTTTGTAAGTTATGATCTATTTCAAAACATAGACTAGCTGAGAAACACGTGATTATTATTGATAATTAAACTTTTCAATAGAATATCTACCTATGTCTCAAGCACTCTCGTTACTTTATCTACTACACAGGGAGGAACGGCATTCTGTAAGCCAGATGACAAACAGGAGAATTTCAGCCAGTTGCAGAAAGTTTGACCAGCGTTGACTTTGGTCAACCCTTGGTCCAATCAAGCTGAAAATTTGTGAGAAGTTCGATTTTTGAAGGCCGTACTACCTGGCACAAAAATCGAGGTCAAAGAGTTGACCGTTTTGCTGCTGCGTTGACTTTTAGCTTGCTGCCCCTGCGTTGACTTTTCAGGACAGCGTTGACTATTGCAGAATTGACTTGGGTTGACTCATCTACTAGTTGGAGGGTTGTTGTGACACATCTGGGCTGGCTGACCAAAGGAGACTTTGCTGGTTGAAGCATCCTGTTGACCGCCGAAAGAACACAACATTTTTCCTGTTTCTGATTTGTCTTCTGAAAGATCTGCTTATATGTTCTATCTGCATTTTGCTTAACTACTTGTATGATTGCTGTGTGAAAAGTGAAATTGCTCTTAGCATAGAACATCTACAAAACTTTACAAATATACTCATCAAGTCTTAGTAATTGAGTTTTGATTGAGTTAAAAAACTCGAGACAACCTGTTTTATTATTACCCGGTCATTAATATATCTTGCACCGAGTTTTGTGGCCTTTCAACGATTGTGTGCAACTAATGATTTGAAAATTCTGGTTGATATGGACAGTTTGGTGCTCATCCTTTTCAATGAACTGCTTGCCTCTTTCTACAAGGGTTAGGCAACTAACTCATACTGGATGACATGATGTTCTCTTCGATTTTTAGCCCATGATTCTTGAATTAATACGCATTCCAATGAAGCCAAACATCAGATGATAGGAAAAAGACAGATATATATTGTAAATGTGGAGAGAGACTTTATACCGACATACTTTTGCAAAACATGAGCAATGCCATGTATTCGGTTGGATGAGCAACTCCTCGTATGCATCTATTTTCTTCAAAAAATTGCAACAATAGCTTTGAGCTTTTTCTTTTGCAAAGAAGAAAACCTGAAAAAAGGATTTCTGTACAAAACGTCAATCATTGTCTTTATTGGATATTTTGGGTAAACATTGCAATGCCAAATTTATCTTATTTTTAGCATTTTGTCAATACTCTAAACAAAGTGATGGTTTAAATGTATGAAGCCTTGACAATGACAACTCAGTTTTCAATTCTGTATTTGAAACTAACTTTCAAAATTTATAAACATTTCAAAAAAATCATAAAAATTAGAAATCATAAAGTTGAGTATTTGGAACTTTGATGTAAGAAAATAGTCATTTGGGATTAAAATCAAAACCAAAATTATTTCAAATATTTGAAATTAGTGCGCTTGGCAACAACTATTTTTGCCTTGACTTCAATGAAGTTATTTGTGGCATTTTGTGGTGCCATTCAGTTTGTAAAATTGCTATATTAATTTTAATCATGTGTAAAAGGAAATGATGGTATAACAATTTTATTGTTGGATGAAATATTTGTCAATTTATAGCATAAAATTACTTTGTAATAGTACAACAAATCTAGTTAATTTTCTATGGCATTGTTGGTAGAAAAGTACATCATGGTATAGTTCTTAAAAACAACTTCCTTTAGGCATCAGATTTTATGGCATTGTTGGTAGAAAAGTACATAATTGTATAGCTCTTAAAATCAACTATTCCTTTAGGCATCAGATTTTAAATGTCAGTCAATCTGGATATCAACTATTGCGAGATTGGTGGGAAAATGGAACTCAAGATGTGTATCTAATAAATTAAACTTCTTTGTAATGGTACATGTTCTTGTTGGATTTTAAAATAGATGAACTTAAGTTGGTTGCAGCTCTTATTCAATTTCAGTGGTTTTACTTATTACATAAGTGATATTGTATAGATAGTGGCAAGGTTTTATCTGCGATGAATTTAAGTTGGTTGCAGCTCTTATTCAATTTAAGTGGTTTTAAGTATTACATAAGTGATATTATATGGATAGTGGCAAGGCTTTATCTTTCACCATGTTTCATGGTGGTTTGAAGTCATATTGCGGAATTTGTGGGTTTGTTTTTGTAATGCTATTGTAATGATCTATATATTAATATCAATCTTCTTTCTTATTTGTTCTTTTTTAGGGATAATTGTTATTATTTGCTATTTATGCCATCTTTAGAGAAGGCAATTTCTCTTAGATGTTTGTTATTTTACTTTTGTTGTAGAATTTGTGGTAGTGTATTTAATATTGGAATGACCAAATCTATTTGGAGGCACTCACCCTTGAAGATGCTTCCTCTCGGATTTGGTTAGTGGGAAGGGAGCACTCTTCTCACTCATATGTCTTCCAAATGCAATGTTGGGTTGATTGTTATGCAAATTGACAAAGCTTTCATCTGTATGGATACTTATAGAAATTGGTGCGAAGAAGGGTCAACTTGTTGTCCAATTTATTGAACAATAGAAGATCAACTATCACATTTTTTGGAGCTTCCCTTTCTCTAGAAGTGCTTGCTACTTATATTTTGATTAATTTTTTTGAATAGGTTGGTATTTAATTTTAATAATAGGAGAACGAACTTTGGGCACTTTCTTTCACGTGATTAAATAATTCAAATAATAAATCTAAAAGTATCAAAGCCAAACCCTATTTCTCCTCTTTATCATGATGATAATAATTATGGCATATTTTCTATGCAATTGTCTTAATAATCGAGTGGGCATTGTCACCCCAAAATCTAACATGCCTAGTGCAAAGTTTCAGAAGACAGGTGTAGACCTCAAAGCAACAAGATATTGGTTGTTGCTATCACCTTGATAGCCTTTCTCCAAATGTTTAATGGTACTCAACCACAAGGGAGGCTTCCTTAAAAGGATTCAATAATAAAATCTTGATAGAGTCTAGAGGGCTTATATATTTTTTACTAGAGTTCAGAGACTATCCTTAGAGCAATTAAATGAAATATAGGACTATTATCAGTTAGGGTTTTGCATATTTTTAGTGATAGGACAAGCAATGCCATGTAATAGCCAAAAGAAAAGGTATTTTCAATGCTAAATCAACAAAGGAACATGACCTTCAATTGAATATTAAGGAACTAGGTATGTTTGAAACATGCATAAAAATATATATATAAATGATGATGTCAGCTTTATAAATAGGGTTTAACATGCAATAAGTACAAGATTTTGCTTTTGGATAATTATTAAATGCAACTCGTACATAAAGAGCAAGGATACATCAAAAATAAACTACTTTTTAACAATATTTTGCATAAACCCTAACCTTGACCCTAAATATCTAGAGTTTAAGAAACAATGAGAAATGTGTTAAGGTATAGGGTTTGATCAATACCACTATGACTAGTGCCTTGTTCTAAATGGGCAAATGGAGCCTTCTAGGGCAAATCCAATGAGAACAATTTTGTTGAAGCGGGTAGGATGACTAGGGCATCCACTCATTAACCCTAGTGGCTTCTTTGTGAGAGGAGATTTTAGATTTAAGAGATGCACACTTGGAGTTATCTCAAATATTCCAAAAAAAAGAATCTTACATATGATAAAGGAGAAAGATTTCAAGATAAATTTAGCAATTTATATCATGGAACATGTAGAAAGCTAACTATACAACATGCAAAATATAGAAAATATGGGATAAAAATACAAAATTTTCCATAAGAATTACTTCAATCAATCTAAGGAAACAATCCTCAAGCAAAGATACCATCTCCAAGAGCATTCACACCTTAAAGATAACATTTTGGCAAAGTAGAAGAGACAAGGACTAGTATGCACTTCCATAGAGAGGAGAGTGTGATGAATGATGATGATGGTAATAAATGAAATAAGGCCTCCATTTATATGAGGGCTAACATGCCTTATTTCCATAATTTTTACAAGAAAAACCCTAAAACAAGTTTGTTTAAGCATTCAACAAGTCTAAGGTCACAAGCCGACCTTATGATAGCTCAAAAACATAGCATAAATGCCAAAAGCGTCCCACACAAGTGGGAAATAATGATCTCCACCGTGAGTGCTTACCACTTCAATAAAAGCTCAAAGTGCATGGTTGTGTCTCCATAAAGTGCTTATGTACAAAGTATGAGATTCATGGTCAGAGGTTCGTGAATCTAATGTGTATGATGTTGCTTGTCCTCTGAGGCTATATGCAGGATTGAAGCCAATGCGCCAATGAATTTGATGAGTTTAGTGTTGTTGTTTGTCCCTTGATAATGCATGTAGGGTTGAAGACAAAAATTAAGTATGGTTATGTATTGTGTTGTTACAATGCCTTGTTCACATTATTGACAAAGATGTTGAATGCAAGATTAATGACAAAGATTGAATGCAAGGGTTGTTGTTACTTTTCTATAGTGGACAAAGATTAGATTTAGAGCATGGGGGATTCACATATCATGTGTGTTTGTGGCATATCAAAAAATGCCCTTAATTTGACTACATATTGGAAAATCCCTCTAAAAATCATATCATTTAACCCCCTACCAATATGAACCCAATACAACTTCCCAATTTAAAAAACCCCCACTTTCACTAGATATTGTAGATATTCATTTTTTCATTTACATTTTTTATACCCCTTAAAAATTTTTCATTAACTTTAAGCTCCATTTTCTATATTTGTCAATATAAAAACCCTTTACCCCCTATATATCCCCCATTATATTATGTCATTTTTCCGTGAATATATATCCCCCAATATGAACCCACGTGGTATGATATTTCTCTCCCGGTGAAGCCCCCATGATTTAAAGAGTTCTTATTACAATATTGACATTTTATGCTTGTGATGATGTTACCATGAGTTTGTTGTTGTGTATCATTGATATATTATGTAGAAATATGATAGAGTCATTGTGATTTTGGTATGTTAATGTGAGACAACATTTGTTGATAGTGGTTGTACTATTGTTTGTTTTGGGGCTTGGTGAGTTAAGGGAGAGTATTACTCTATCATGTTGCTACTAGATTTGAGTTGTCACTATTAGTACATTGTGTATATGTTGTTGGATTGATGAGCTATTGTTTGTAGCAAAAAATGTGTTAAGTCGATACATTCTAGGGTTTGTCATTGATGATGATCATAATGGTTGGTATTTTTATGCTATTGAGATCAATATAATTGGAACAATGTGGTTGCTATAGTTTTGACTACATTAATGAACAAATAAAAGTTTCACATTGACATGTTGGTGTCAAAGACAATAATATGGTTGATCTAAAATGTTGATGAGGGTTTATGAATACATATTGATGATATAGTTATGTTGCAATTTGAGGAGTTGGGTCATGTATGAATGATGTTGGTTGAGACGTAATAGGGTTTGGCATTGATGTCCTTTGATGGTTGTATGTTGTTGATGGATCATAAGTATTGATGGTATGAACAATGACTTTGATTGATTGTTTATGTATGTGGCTATGGCTTGCTAATAATTGATTTGGTTACTGCTGAGAGAGTTTATGTTGACATTTGAGCAAGGAACTTGATGCTACTAGGGTTTATGACGGGTTTGCTATTGGATACACATGTTTAATAGAAGAAGAGATTGATACAGTGAATATGATGGTTGATTGATGGTGCATGCAGCTATATTTTGAGAAAAAAAATGTACTTATTGTTGATTGTTGTGTAAACATGATTGATGAGCATAATGTTATATGTGGGTCTAGTTTAAAAAATCGGATGAAATGTGGCCTGCAGGATTTGAGCTGTGTTTGAGTTAGGTGGATCCAATATGAAAGATTCTAAAATGTGGTTGCGTAGTGTCCTTAAGTTAAGGAGTGGTAGCTTCCTTCTAGTGGTAGCCGGTGAATTTGAATAGTGAGTGGTAGTCTCCTTTTGGTGGTAGCTGGTAAATTTGATCATGGAGTACTGGCTTCCTTCTAATGGTAGTTGGAGAAACAAGAGGAGGTGGTAGCCTCTAGTAGGAACGAGCTTGCACACTAGTAAGAGTGTGTGCCAATGCAAGATGCAATAAGATATTTTATTTGTAATATCTAATATCTAATGTTCCTATGTGTTGATGATTTGTTGCATTTTTATGGTTTACATGCCTTTGTGTTTAAATATTTCTCTTGTTATAATAAAATTCTTTGAATTTTTCTACAGAAATGGAAGTCAACAAGAGACCCTCATCTTTATTCAGTTGTTCATTTTTACTTTTATGTTCTTTTCCAAATATTTATTTTCTGTTTCTCTTTTACCTTTTTTGAAATTATGTTAAGGCTCTTATGTTACTGCTTTTTACCTTCTTTGAATTTCATTTCTGCTGCATATTTGCATCTCATTTAGTTTTTTCCCATTCCCATGTAGTGATTGTTCATCAATTTATGCCTTACGGCATTTCTTTTGCAACAATTGCTGCAAATGCTAGTGATATATATCTTGAAGATATATTGGTAGAACCTGCCAAAATTCTTCCACAAATGATTCACAGCCGTTTCTCTCCACGCTGTTCAGTAAGATGTCATTCGCGAGATAAAGCAATGAGATTTGGCTGTCTTCGCATGCATTCTCAAATTCTCTACCCCATGTCTCCACTATTGCATGTGCTTTATTCCGGTAGAAGATACACCAACGGGAAGTGACTGATAAAGCCAAACTTATTATGTCAATATTCCATGCCATAATAATGTATAAATTTCTGTAGATCTTTCCCTGAGTGCCATAGTATCCGCTAGGTCATAAACTTAAATAAAATTAGTATTATATAATCCAGATGGATAAACTCCAGGGCATTGCTACTCTTTTCTTTTCAAAGTCCAGGGCGAAACCACCCCTTAGATAAACTCGCTACTCGGACCATTATGCTGAGCTTGAGGTTCAGTGAATCAATAAATTTACAGTGGAATGTTAGAATTGTGTGAAATTTAGATACTCATTATATAATTTTATTTCTATTAAAAAAAACTTTCATAGTCAATTTTCTCTGACAAAAATTTTGCTAGAAAAAACCACCACCACAGATGTACATGGTGGTAAGGAGCAGAAAAAGAACACAACACTGTCATCAAATAAGAAGAATATTCTAGAGAAAATGAGTGACAAGAAATTAAGGAAGAAGGAAACAACTATCAAAACAATCAAGGAGAAAGCCAGCCCCAACAAATCAACAGTTATGAAGATTTGAATACTGCTGAAAATAAATCTTATTTAACAAAAGCAGATCTCCTAAACCAAACTTCTGCTCGGACTATAGATGGCGAAGCTAAGACACCAATGTCCAAGAGATGAGGAGATGCAAGACAAAGAAAGCTACAACACCAATCTTGGCAAGAATGACAAGGAGCCACACAATTAAAAATTAAGAAAATTGCAGTTCCCATAGACCAATTTGGTATCATTGGACGTTAACCTGATCATCATCATCATAAAGATATTTCCAATTTCTCAAAAATAACAACAGCTAATCCCAGAAACCAATTACCTTCAATTTTCTCTATACAATTTAAACCTAACCATTAATGAAAATTAACCCTAATCTACCGTTCTCAAATTAATCTACCTACATGCATTGTTTACAAAGATATTTCCAATTTCTGAAAAATAACCACGGCGAATCCCAGAAAAACAATTACCTTGGATGCTATCTCTTGTTCTATTCAACTTGGTAAGCTTCTCAACCAAACATTGCTTCCAATTGTTGTCCATGGTATTAGCTGCGCACGATGTGGCTTCCCTGCGAACGAAAAGAAATATATAGTTGAGTGGGAGAACTTTGTGGTATTTCCGTGGAAAGGTTTTCTTGGCGAAAGATCTATTACCTATTTATAAGATTAGTTGAGTGGGACAACTTTGCGGTATTGCTGAGGGTGGTAAAACTTTGCGGTATTCCGTGCAGAGGTTTTCTTCCCGAAAGATCTATTATCTATTTATCATCATCAATAAATAAATGCGGATCATGATACATAAAAAAATTATGTCGCTATTTTAGATCCGACTGTCCATATTTCAATATATGGAACAATTTTAGATCCGACTGCCCATATTTCAATATATGGAACATTTAATGGTGTTTATTATTAAGCATAAGTGATATATATTTTTTCGCAGTAGTCTATAACGCGACTTTTTGAAAGCCTTTCCGGCGGATTTCTCCGGTCAAAATCCGGCAGCAATTCATTGGAATCTCAAGTTTGATAGCTAGTTTCTGCACAATCAATGGCTCCCAAGGGTTTTTCAAGGCGTTGAATCCAAATATGCAGTTAAAAAACCATTCTAACTGCTTAAAAATCAAGATTTAACCTCATTTTTTCCGCCGGATTCCGTCACCCGAATCTCAAAAAGTCGCATTATAGACAACTCCTATTTTTTCCATGGTTAGTTACAGTTGTTAAATTGGGTTAAATTATTTTAAATATATATTTTTAATAAATAAAATGCTTTAAAAAATTGGTACTTATTATTTTCATGCATGGTTACAGTTGTTAAATTAAATTGGGTTAGATTATTTTAAATATATTTTTTAATAATAAGATGTGAAAAAATGGTATTTATTATTAAGTATAAGTGATATATAATTTTTTTCATTCATGGTTATAGTTGTTAAATTGGGTTAAATTATTTATTAAATAGAGTTTTGGCGTAAATCACATAAAGAAAATCTTTGTTCATGGTCACTACAAGTTGAATGAACCCATCTCACTTTTCACTTTTCATCTTAAGTAGAACATTCTAGACCATGTAATCACTATAATGACAATGGCTAGAATTGACCATGAAATGACTAGTTGACTTAGATAAGGGTTAAAAACTTTATTAAATAAGTTAATATTAAAATATGAAATGGATCATTTTATAAATAAATTTGAATAATTAAAAAATAAATTAATCTAAAATTGTTAGTTATCACACTTATTATAAATATTAGTTAGTTGTAGAACAATCTATAAATAGTTAAATTATATTTTTAATCAAAATATAAGTTAAAAGGACATATATTTATAAATATATATTGAAATAAATTAATTTTAAATTA
>APFE030364261.1:40556-80681 GCA_000404065.3 Pinus taeda | reverse complement strand
ATTTGGGGAGGTCGCGTTTCGTATCGCTTCCCGTTTCGGAAACTCGTACCCGTTTCCCCGTTTCATGCAACTTAGATTATAGTACATGCCTTCGAGCATGTCATTGGTGAAAGAGATTATTTCCTACTTGATCATGTTATAGAACTATACCCATGACTCAATAATATACATATGATAACATGACTAAACTTTGATGCATACATACCTCATCTTGATTCTCCTTTGATCATCTTATCTTCAATTAGTTGTCGTTGGTGTGGCCCTTCTTCCTTCATCTTAGCTTGCATGCATATCATCCTTTTCTTGAATCCCATGAATGGGACTCCCAATGAGACATCTCTTTTTGTTTATGATTCTTCTTTTGAAGATTCCATCAGAGGATCTTGAAGACCCTTTCCCTGCAAATGTTTCTTTCTTTTTGATGATGGAGGTCTTCTAAGATTCTTAATCATGATTAATTTTCCTTTCATTGTGGCTGAGGTCCTATACTAGGTATGCTTCCTTCTACATGAGTATTTTGAATTCTATGTACGTCATGCTTTTAGATTCTAAAAGATGTTTATAGCCATGCAATTTTATTCTATTCCTACATGCTCCTATACTACTCAAAACTTTGAAAGAAGATTTTAAGTAAAGAAGTAGACTTAGTCATAACAGAGATCCGAAGGATCTTCCTTCTTTTGCTTCTTGTCTTCTTTCATTTCTTGAGTCATATGAACTTCTTCCCTTTTTCTTTTGTTGTTGTTGTCCTTCTTTAGTTTAGGACAATTCTTTTTGTAGTGTCCATATTCTTGGTCTCCAAAGCATTGGACTTTGGACTTATCTTTGTTGTTTGTTTTTTGTGGACAAAATTTGCCAAATTTTCCCTTTTTCTTGGCCATGGTAGTAAATGCTTGCTCATTTGATTTGACATCTTCCTTTGCTTTTGAGTCTTGTTTCCTCTATCTTCAATAGAGACCACATTTCACTTAGTGGGGTGGCTTCCTTCTTGGCATATATGCTTGATGTGAAGTTGCCCCAATCCTCAGGTAGAGCATTGAGTACTACTGTTTTCATTTCTCTGTCAGACATGACTTCCCCTAGCTCTTGAAGTTGATCCCTCATCTCAGAGATCTTCATGAAGTAGGGAGATATTCCTTCTTTTGATATCTTCATCTAGTATAATTCATTTCGTAAAGATATTACTTCTCTAGTTGTGGTTACCGAGAATAGCCCTACTAGTTTATCATAGATTTCTTTTGATGTTTCAAGTTTGGAGACATAAAGAATGAGAGGGTCCTTGATAGATTCTATTAGAATCCTTTGAGCTCTTGTCTCATCCTTATTGTACTTGGCTAAGGCTTGAGTTTGTTCCTTAGCAGGAATAGTGATATTCCCTTTGACGTGTTCTAGAAGTTCATTTTCCTTGAGAAGTGAATCAGTCCTCTTCTTCCATGCAAAAAAGTTATTGGTACCTACCAATTTGTTGCTTTCCTTGTAAAAAGACATTGATGTATATTCAGAAGGAGACATGTACTTACTTGATAGATTTTGAGATGTAGTGGACTTGCTTTCTCCTTGAAGACTTGATGGCTTGCCTTCCCTAGATCTTGATGTTCTTCAACTTGCTTTCTCCAAGTGGACTTGCTTGATGATGAGATGTGCTTGGTGGCTTGTAGATGATGTCGGTCCTTCTTTGATTTGCTCCTCTTGTAGGTGCCTTTATATAAGGCTCTTCTTCTTGCTTTGTAGTCTTCCTTGATGAATGATAGATGGTAGAATTTCTTGTTCTTGCAGTGATTGAGACTTCTTGGCTTGATGCTTCAAATTTTGTAGATGTCCTTTCTTGATGAGTGTTCTTGAGATGCCCTTTCCTGGATGTGTCACCTTAGCTCTGAAACCATGTTGAAGAATCAAGGGCAATTAGGTGTAGTGTGATTCTTCTTGACTTGATAACAATTTGTGGAGTCATTTTACTTTTTCTTGTTAGCTTAATATTCTTCTTCTTATTATTAATGCATGTGTGTGTACTTCATTAAACTGCTACCAAAATCATAAGAACAAGAACACAAGATTTTGGCTCTCTGCGAGGGCCAAAACCTTTCTTCTCTTGAGAAGAAAACCCTTCAGTTAATTTCTCTTATTGATTAATGCCAAACCCTAGACCCTTGACAAGAATATCCTCCAAGCATAAGTCAAGTCCTTCCCCCTTCCTGCACTTGGTTCCCCGGCACTTCGTCCTCCTTCTTCCGACACTTCGTTCTTCTTTCAACTGTTGATAGATCTTGTTGCACTTGCTCTTGAAGAGATACCTTTGGTGTGACCCTTTCCTTATGATGATCCCTTCCTACTCTTCACCAAGCAACGAACTTGTATGACTGTAATGGGAGGGCTGTTATGATCGTAGAGATAACCTCCTTCTCTTCACACGTGTGATCGTAATAGGCTTTAGAACAACCCTATTAACTTCGCTTTTCCTGCTTGTTTCTTCGTTGGAGTGCAAGGCCTTATAGGCCTAGTTTACTAGCCCAAATAGAGAGATATGTCAACTATGAGTTTCTGCTGTTATGACTGCAGGCAACCTTCCTTTTCCTCGCACGTGTGGCTGTAGCTTGCCCTAGAAACAATCCTCTAAAGTTCGGTGTTCTTCCTTCCTTCTTCACTGGACTAGAGGCTCCCTTTCTCGTCTCTTTTTCACCCTTTATTCATTCCTTCACTTTGTTGATTTCAGATGTAGATTGCGCTATCTTTAGAGGAGTGGACAACCTCTATATATAGAGGATTGTCCCTCCTTTAGGCCGACTTGAGACCGACTTGTAGTCATGAGGCTGACTTGACATATATAATTCGATTGCTTCTTTTGATGGTGCCTTGTGCTTGGAGGAGACTTGACTTTGCTTGGAGGTGTCTTCTTTGACTCTAACACAAAAGTGTACCTATAGTGACATGTCCTTAAGGTCTTCAACATAATTCTTTTGACTCTTTGACTCACCTATAACATTTTAACATGTGCTAGACCTATTTCAATGAGCAAGAAACTCATTGACATATAGTATAAAATAATATTTCTTTTTTTGAATAAATATAAATATCAAAAGTACATTTATGAAAACCGGACCTAGTTACATTTCCTTCAACAGAATGAATTCAATTTAGCTTATTTTGGCCCAATTTAGCCCAATAGAATAAAATAATGTGCAAAATACAAGTACTTTTGGTGACAAGCCCACCAAACTAGCTCAATAACAAAGGAGTAAGCCTCTCAAGAGGGTCAAATGATCAATAACATGTGTCGTTGGGCATTAGAGGAGGCCTATGGAAGTCCATAGGTGCCATAATGTGAAATAGGACTAAAAATAGTGGACAAGGGTTTGGTCCCTTGTTTTGCAAGTAGTAAACCTGTGGTGCTCCCAAATGGATGTGGGCGCACACAAATGTCCTCATGGGTCTCCAAACAGATCGAAGATGCCTGTAGACCATCTGCAAGGGCTAGAATGATGATATAAGTGATGCCACATCATCATATAGATCCTACACCATCTGCCAAGTGAATAATGCAACTGTGAAGCCAACTAGGCATGGTGAAATAGGTGTATCTTGCTTGTCCAGTAGGTGAACCACGAGTAATCCCTGAATGACTCAGGGGATCCATGGAATGTTGTCTGCTGCTTTGAAGGCCCATGGATCTCTACACACACCTTACATGTGCCAATGTAGCCCTCTGGGGTGTTAGGACCCCATATAGGGAGACCAAACCCAAATGGAGACCATCTGTAATCCGGCATAAGATCCAATGCGTCCCCTTGCCCTCTAGTACACCAATTAATTAAAGAAATCAAGTAAAAGAGTTTGCAAACCATGGAAAACAAGTGGGCACTTCATAATGGCATGCCCTTCTATAGTGGGCTTTCGCATGTGCAAATATCTCCTAGCTCAAAGGGAGGTTAACCAAGCGCCCTATTAGGTGGTTTCTGCTTCTAAAGCGGGTGGTATGTCCTTGGTACATCCTTCAAATGGTGGTGGCATGTGATAAAGTGATGGAACACAGTAGGGGATGAAGGGTAGCTAGTCAAAGGGAAGCCCATACTTGGGTAAATGATGTGTAAGAGGGAGCAATCATGGTACATGAGTTGCCCCGACCTTGGATTTTCCATCTTTCTTCATATTCATTTTTTCTTTTATGACTTTTCTTTGGTTCACTACTTGGGGATCAAGGGGATGAGAACATGATTTGTAAAGTATAGCAATGGATACCCCCTTTAAGGTGGGGTAGTTCATTGCCCACCAGGAGTTTCTGAATGATAGAGGAAGCTCATCTAGGGCCTATAGGAACCAGGGTGATGGCCATGGAATGGGTAGAGTTCATGTAATTGGCTTTTGCCCACATGCTAAATGTTTTGTCTCGACCATCTTTTGCATTTTGTGGTACAATTTCCTGTTGAATGTGGCCAATTATGATTTTTCATTTCTTTTCTTTTGCATCAACCTTTAGGAATCGTTTCAGGCCCAACCCAAGGCATGGGCAAAGGGGAGGGGGTGGCTGACACTGTGTGGACTGAGTGGAGGAATGTGGACCCAAGTGGGAGGAGTGATGAATGGGATTTATAATGAGCGGAAGGGGGGTGATATATGCGGATTCGAGAGCGCGACCACGCAACCAAAATCAGAGTTTCCCATGTTGTCCACTCTTTCCATCAAATCTCACCATTAGTCCATGCCCAAGAGTTTCCATGATAAGTAAACTAAAATACTCAATCACCAAATGACAAGGCATACCTTTAGGTTTGGGAGGCCCACCTTTAAACATATGATCATGACAGATGGGTGAGGGACCACATGGTTGGCTTAGGTGACGGAGAAATGACGCAATGAGCTAGAAGATGGTTGCAAGGGGCTGCCAACTGAGGACTGTCATGGAGAATTTTTTTCTCCTAGGGAGATCACCCACAAAATGGTGGGTAATAGGCGAGAGAGGGCCTAGAAGGCCTAGGAAGAGGAAAATGAGGCGGGAAAAAGCCAAGAAGGCTTTATGTTGGAGGAAGAAAGCCGTCTAAGGGCTAGCGGCTAGGGTTAGAGGCTGAATGAGGGCTAGAAAGGGGTCAAAAGTGGCCAGAAAAGGGAGAGCGAAAGGCAGAGTTGAGGTCGAGAGGAGGACGGAGGGGGAAGAGGCTAGGATGGGGCTTGGAAAGCTCACGGCCAACCCTAAGGGCAACCGTCCAAGGTTAAGGAGGAGGGCCGAGTGGCCTAGGGCCTAGGACTAGGCTAGAAAAGGCTTGAAACCCTCGGCATTGGGCTAAGGAGGGAAGGTTGAGATAGCTAGAGGATGACGCAGGCCTCTAGGAGGCCAAAAAAGGTGATGCAGGGGCCTTATAGGTTGACATAGGGCTAGGAGAAGGAGAAGCTAGTCCTAGAGGGGCTAGATTCGGGCTTGGGAGGGATGAAACTTGAAACCCTCGCTTCAGAAAAATTAACTTGCTTCAGATCTGAAATTTTGCTCAGTTTCTTCAATGGTGGCCCTGAAATTTTTTTGGAGACTAGATCTTACTCTTAAGGGCCTAGATATAGCTCTATTCCAGCTCTTTTACTTGATTTTACTTGCAAAAAATGGAGATAAAAAAATACTCAAAACCCCCATATATACAAAAAACTAAAATTCCCAAAACTCCAATTAGAAAAAATAATTTATAAATTTATTTACAAAATTTACGAATATACGATGCCTTTTAAATTTTTTTTTGAGAAAGACATTTTAATGGAGTTTTCTTTGATAAATGGCTAATAATACTTTGGAAAATAAATGTAAGCTACAACTTTAGCGAAGTTCGAATAACCATAAAAATATTTGAAGTCCAAACCAGTGTTGCAGGAAATGTGTCCCCCCCCCCCACGGATGTAAACCCCAAACGTGATCCATACAGATGCGTGGGGAAAGCGCCGTTCGAAACGCGCTTCGGAAAAACCAAAACGCGTTTCAGACTGATAAACACGCTTCCTAGAAATTCTGGAAGCGTGTGCCCGAAGCGCGTTTCTTTTTTCTGAAGCGCGTTTCATATGACGCTTCGGACGTACGAAGCGCCGCGCTTCGGAGGGCGAATCATATAGATCGCGTACGATTCCATATGCGCTTCCTCCTTTTCCACTGCGTGGCCAAAAAATCGTTTTTTTTTTTAATTTTTAATTTTGTTTTTGTGTATGTTGACTTATTGGGGGTGGGTCCACCTTGGGTTAGGGTGAGAAATGAAGCGATTAAAGCCCCCATTCATCTCTCATTTTCTCACTTTGAGTTTATGAGAGTTGGAGAAGAGAAGAGAAGAGAAGAGAGGAGAGCTTGGAGGAGTGAAGGAGGAGGAGCTAGGAGGAGGAGGAGCTTGGAGTAGGAGTTTGGAGGACTTCATTTACAAGAGCTAAGGAGGTAAGTGCAAACCGCAAACTCCCTTATTTTTTTGACATTTTTTTGTATTTTTCTCCTCCGTCTCTTACTTTTTCACATTGTTTCTACTTGCTTATTTACTTGCAGGTTGTCCACCACCTATATCCATATTCTAAGATGGTGTTCTTTTGGCTTTTATGTATCATTCCACTTTTGTTTTTAATGATGGCAAGGGAGAGTAGGAATAGAAGGGACAGTGGTCCTAATATTAGTGACTCAATGTATAATGAGGAGGAAGGGTTTGAAGAGGAAGGGGATGAAGTTGAACCTGAAGGGGAAACTGAAACACTAGAGGGGAATGCTGCATTAACACCCTTGTCGAACTATGTGACTAAACTTGAAGGGGGGAAGGGTGGTGGAAGCTACAAATTTTTGTGCCCTCATAGTTGTCATGGAGGAAAACCATTTAGTGGTTCATATACCCGTGTGAGGAGGCATCTTTGTGGGGTGATGGACATTGATGAGGGTGCTATGGGGATACAAATTTGCCCAAACATTTCATCTGAACAAAGAAGAAAATACATCCAAATAGAGGAGGCTGCACAACAAAAAAGCAAGAAACAAAAAACTCATTCTGAATCAAGTGTAACCTCTAGATTTGGTAGCTCATCTCGTCATGGTACTTCTAGAAGCTCTGGAGGTAAAAGAACAATAGGGGATTTCCTTAATGTTGCTGGGAGGGATGATGTGGATGGAAAGATAGTCTGATTTCTTTGTTCTTGCAGTGTACCATTCAATGTGGTTCACTCTCCCTATTGGCATGAAATAGTAAAGGCCATCAATGAAGCCCCAAAAGGATACAAGTCCCTCAACTATGAGAAAGCTAGAACAGTGTTATTAGAAAGAGAAAAAGCAAAGGTTCAAAGAGATTTGACACGTTTTACAAATGAGTGGGTAGATTATGGGGTATCCATTGTATCAGATGGGTGGACAAATATTAGAAACCAACATTTGATAAATGTTCTTGGTGTTTCTGCTAGTGGTGCAGTGTTTATTACATGTCATGACTCCTCCTCCATCAGTGCATTTTCACAAAACATTGCAGATCTCCTATTGCAATCAATCAAAGATGTTGGTCCGAATAATGTGGTTCAAGTGATCACAAATAATGCAGTAAATTGTAAGGCAACAAGAAAAATTATTGAGCGTACCCATCCACACATCTTTTGGTCTGGGTGCTTGGTTCACATATTGAACCTTTTGGTGCATGATATTGTGAAGCATAAAGAATGTGGGTGGATTACTGAGCTTTACAAGAGAGGGAAGCAACTCATTAAATTCATTACAGCGCATACAAGGGTAAACTACTTCTATGGCACTTACTCCAAGTTGCACTTGCTTAAACTTGCAAAGACAAGATTTTCTAGTTATTACCTCACCTTTAGGCGGCTAGTGAAGGTGAGACAAGCTTTAACTAATATGGTATGTGCTGAAACATGGGATGAAATTAACACTGATAGAGATGGTGCTAATGCAACCAAGGACACTATTCTTGACATGTACTTTTGGTCACAGGTTAAATATGTTTTGCAATTCACCAAACTAATTTATTACATGATCATGTTTGGAGATTCAGATCGACCAATAATTGGGGAGGTGTATGAGCAAATGGATAGCATGTTGGGGCAAATTAAAGACATTGTTGAGCCTAGAGATATCACCTTGTACAATTATATTCGTGCAAAGGTGGAAAACTGATGGGAAATGCTAAATGTTTCATTGCATGCATTAGCATATGTTTTGACACCTAAATACTATCATCCATCATGGCTTTCAACACCAGCACCTGGGGGGGGCGAAGTAAGAGAAAACCACACCAAGATCAAGAGGTTCACAAAAAATATATGATTGCATTGAGTAAATTAGTCCTTGATGAGGAGGAGGCTGCCATGGTACGGAGACAGTTGAGCAACTATATGCTTAACACTGGTCCATTTGGGAGCATGCATGCAATTAGAGATCAAGAGACTTTTTCTTCTCTTGAGTGGTGGAACATGCATGGAGGGGCTGCTCCACTTCTACAGACTTTGGCATTGCGGGTGCTATCACAGGTGGTAAACACTTCTTCTGCAGAGAGGTGTTGGAGCTCTTATTCTTTCATCCACAGTGTTAAAAGGAATAGGTTGAGTTTAGATCGGGTAGAGAGCTTGGTTTATGTTCATTACAACTTGCGATTGCTGTCCCATTACTGTGATGATGCAAAGACTAATAAAGACCTTAAGATTTGGGACAAGAATCCAGAGGAGCTCAATTTGGAGGATGGAGTGTTGCGATTAGAGCAATTAGAGGATGCTCTTATCCAGGTATGTCCATTGTGGTATGAATTTTTCTTATAAAGCATTTCTCTAATTCATGTTTTTAATTTTTTTTGTTAACTAGTGTTTTTTTTTTGTATGAATTTTTTGAGCGATTCCAGGATGATGATGATCGTGTTGAGATGCCACCCCCATCTGGTCCCTTGGTTCCTAGGTTCCATGGTTCAACACCAACAATAGGGGGTTGATCTTCATCAGTTTCAGTGCCACTGCCACAACTTCCACAGGCACCATCTTCTTCATTGCCACCATGTGGAGGTCCGCCGCCATGTTCTCTAGCCCTTACAGATGGAGCACAGGCTTGTTCGATTCAGCTGAAGACCCATGAGGATGTTCTTAGTGACCCCATATCCACTTGGGAGCACCAGAGGTCATTTGCTTGGAGATTAAGGGGCCACCCCCTTCATCACTCTTGTTGGAGCCCTCCTATTCATTTTGGCACATGCAGGACTTCATTTGGCCTTCCATCGACCCTTCTAGCTATTTTCTATCATTTCGACCCTATTTGGTGGGTTTGTCACCAAAAGTGTTGTTATTTTGCATATTATTTTATTATAGGGGCATCATTAGGCTAAATTGGCCTATTCGAACCCCTTAGAGGATTGTATAAATATAAGAGAGACATCCTCTCTCATTCATCATCACTTGGATTTGGGATATATCTTTCTAAAGATTTCAGACCTGCGATTTGTGGAATGATTTGGATGATTAAATCAATGTTATGGGAAATGAACTAGTTCAGACAAAACTAGTTGGTTCGACCGGTTTGGAGGCAAAACCGGTCCGAACTGGAAAACACTGGTTTGGTACTAAACCGGTTTAGACCGGTTCTGTGAGGCCCATGACCGCACGGCCTGGGCATTAAAAAATCATTTTTATTTTATTCTAATTACTATTCTTAATTTATAACTTAATCTAGCCTCCTCTCAAAGCTATTTAAACACCCCCACCCCCTCTATTTCCCTCACTCTATTCATTCGAGGTTCTTGCAATTCTTGAGCTGAGTTCGGTGAGGAGAATTCAAAGAGTTTTTTGTAGGGTTGTTATGAGGGAGATTTTCCGCAAATTTGAAGAGCTAATTGGAGTCTTGGAGAGCTGTTGGTTTGGAAGATTTTCGATTTACTTGAAAGAATTTTTTATTTATTTACTTTTATTTTTTTCAAAGATCTTTGGGTTTTCTTCAGTGATTTTTGGAGGTGGTTGAAGATTTTTATTTTTTATTTTTATTTTGTTGCGCTGCTACATTGCTGATTTTCTACAAGAAATTTAGAGGGCAAATCAAGGAAATTTTTGCCATTTTTTGTTTCATTTTTTTTTTTTTTTCCAAAAACCAGTTTTTTTTATTTTTTATTTTTTATTTTTCGTTATTCTTTGTAAAATTAAAAACCCTAGTGTTTTTATGCAAATTTGTAAGGGGCTGCTCCATAGATGATCTTGGAATTGATTTTCTTTAGAAAATTAAGAGGGAAATTCAAGGTATTTTTTTCAACCATTAATGTTCTATTTTCTTCAAAAATCTATTTTTTTCCCGAAATTTTTTAAAACCCTAGTCTTTTTATGCAGAATTCAGATTTGTAATTTTTTGTTGGAAAAAAAGTTGTGCCCGTTATTTTCTTCTATTTTTCTCAACAATTATTGAAATTTGCAGGGTTATTTTGAGGGATTTTGTTGGCAAATCACTAAGGAAGATTTTGGAACTGATTGAAGAGTTTATTTTCAGATTGGTTGGAGCTTCCTCTCTTCTCAAAATTTACAGATCTTCTCTAGGTATTTCATTGCTTCTACTTCTCTTTTATTTTTTAAAAAAAACATGCCATAGAATTCTAAAAACCCTAGGGTTTTCTATGCATATTTTTCATTTCTTCTTCATGGCCCCCAAAAACAAGAATGATCCAGTTTGGGTTCATCGCCATTTAAATGAACACGGGGTAAAAGTCTACGACTTTTGTGGGAAAAAATTAAGGGCGGAGAGATCCATAGAATTAAAGAACACCTAGCACATTGGAGAGGGCAAGTAAAACCTTGTGAAAATGTTCCTGATGATCTTAAAGCAGAGATACAAGTTTAATTGATACTTACAATGAAGAAAAGAGGAAAAACAAAAGAATTAAAAAAGATACAGGCAAAAGTCGAAAGGATGATGCTATACTTAGTGACCTTGATTTTGAAGAATATGTGCCTAATTTAGAAGATTCTTCTAGTTTCTCTGCTAGAGTCGGAAAAGGGTCATTCAAGTGCTTTTAACTTGAAGAGGACAACAGCCCGTAGAGGGATTGACTCCTTCTTTGTGCCCCGCACCACTCTTGGTTCTAAAGCAACCCTTGATGCTATATGAAAGAAGATAGAGAAGAAGGCTGCATATGAATGCATTACTAGATGGTGGTATGATGCAGGGATACCTTTTAATGCTACTAATTTTACATATTATCAGTCTATGATTGATGCTATAGCTTCATGTCGAGCAGGCTCCAAAGACACTAGCTTTTATGATATCAAGGGGACACTTTTACAAAATGAGGTCCAAAGAATACAAGAGTACCTTAAAGAGTTCAAGCAATCATGGACTAAAGCAGGATGCACAATTATCTTTGATGGATGGACTAATGGTAGATCTCACACCATACTAAATTTCTTAATTGCTTGTCCAAAAAGTACTATGTTTCTCAAATCTATTGATGCATCTAATTATGTGAAGGATGCACAATTGCTATTTCATCTTTTGGATGAAGTAGTTATGCAAGTAGGGGTTGAAAATGTTGTACAAGTTATCACAGATAATGCCTCTAACTATGTTGCAGCGAGAAAGATGTTGGAGGAAAAACAGCCCACCATTTGGTGGTCTCCATGTGCGGCCCATTGTTTGGACCTCATGCTTGAGGATATTGGAAAAATTGAATGGGTGAAGAAGTGTGTGGAAGATGAAAAATCCATAACCAGGTACATCTACAACCACTCATGGGTTTTGAACCTTATGTGAAAGCACACAGAAGGTAAAGAGCTTGTTCGATCAACCATCACACAATGTGCAATCAACTTCCTTTCGTTGCAATCCCTTGTTCAACAAAAATCGAATTTGAGGAAGATGTTTTCATGTGATGAATGGAATTCATCTTAGTGGAGCAAAAAGGCTGAAGGGAAATAGATGGTTGACCAAGTATTTGACAAAAGATTTTGGTCAAAGGCAGAGGAGATTGTGCTATTTAGTGAGCCTCTTGTCAGAGTTTTACGAATGGTGGATAGTGATAAACCTGCCATGGGGTTTGTTTATGAGGTCATGGATCAGGCAAGGAACAAATAAAGGCAACATATGGGGATAAAAGACAAGTACATTCTTCTATGGAGAATCATTGATTAAAGATGGAACAAACAACTCCATAGACCTTTACATGCAGCCGACTACTACTTAAATTCAAGGTATGTACTTTTGGATTTCAATGCTCATCGCTTATAATATAAGTTTTAAGTTTTAGTTTTGTTGACTTGATGAAGATGTTTTTGTTTTCTGAATTTTGAAGGTATCATTACACTACAAATTTTGAGGTTGATGGGGAGGTTTTAGGGGGATTGTATAAATGCATTGAGTGCATGGTCTCAAATTCTAAGATTCAAGATCAAATTCATAACAAGCTCTTGAATTTCAGTGAGAGTATTGCTACTTTTGGAATTTCTATGGCTATAAGAAATAGAACAAAGAGTCCCCCAGGTAAGAAATGTCAAAATTTGCAAATTCTTATATTAATAATTTACTTTCAAATTCATTTGCTAATACTTTTTTTCCGTCCACCCTTTTTGCAGCGTATTGGTGGCAACAATTTGGTAGCGAATGCCCTTAATTGCAAAAATTTGCAATTCAAATTTTGAGCCATACATGTAGTGTTTCAGGGTGAGCGGAATTGGAGTGTGTTTGAGCGTATATGCACTAAGAAGAGGAATTGTTTGGAGCAAAAGCTGTTGAATGACATAGTTTTTGTTCAGTACAATCTTAGGTTGATCCAAATTTTAATAGGAATGCAACAAATTACATATATAACCATAAATACAGAGATGCAGCATAAATAACACTTTGATTAATATCGAATAATGAAATATGCTTACAAACAGTATGTAAATGAGACTAGCTCGACGATGATAGCTTATTTCTGAGAAGAGATGTGGTGGCTACATGCCTCTGAATTGCGTTACAATGAGGCTCAAGGGCCTTTTATTATTGAACAATAAGAGAAAAACCCTAAACAACCAAAAACCTAACCCGAGGAGATGTAACACCAAGAGTTTATGGGCCTCGTTGGGGTTAGTTGGGCAACCAACTTCCCGGGGTCGTGACTTAGTCATATTATCTCCGTTTAACGCACATGATACCCCGTTGGAAAGATCTCTCCGAGGACTACGACGGAAAAAACGTCTTATCAGTAGTCGCTGGATATAGTGCCCTCAAGAAAATGCACAAAAAAACAACTAGATAGCAATGTAAAATCAAATGAATAATAACATCAAATGAAACAGGTATACCTCATCAACCAAAGAATGCACCGCAAGAGAAGCTAGTAACCCCAAAGACTTTTTTTATTATATGAAAGATGAAAACAAAATCCAGCAGAGTCTCCGCAAGCCCAACAGCTCGTTCTATATGATACAAATAAGAGTTCAAGACTCATACAAATAAGAAAGTGGGAGATCATCCCAAGGAAAATTCCAATGACAAGTGGACATGGATTGCCAATCCCAATGTAGAAAATCAAATCACAAGTGGCAAGATGATTGGCTGTAGGTGTTCCCAAACTGTTGGTACGTACTTCAATTGTGTATCAATGTGCTAGTTCAAATGTTGGTCAAGTGTAGACTTAACTAAAGACTGTGGTAGACAAACTTCCTCAGAAATATGTGTTCGCTGCTACCTCTAACAAATTGTAGTTCATAATCTCCGTATGCTGTTGTTAACTGTGCGTCAATTTGCTGCGTATCATTCTTTTCTTCATGTGCTAATTTGATGGGCTGCGAAGTGTGAAATCTGATGGGCGAAAAGGGAGCACACTCCCACTAAAGTCTCAACAACCAAGTGCCACGAGTTCCTATGCCAAATCTACTTGTGCGTAGAGTTGCCAAACAAATCAGCGTATGGGTATTGCTAGTGCGTTGACTGCTGTGTAAAATGTGTGGAAGTTGCCAGGAGTAATTAGCGTACAAGTGTATGGAACTATGTGAAGATCAATCTCCACAAATCTCTCACCAAACCAATCTCATGTCAACGTTGATTTTTTGATTTGGCATGTACGTTGAAACTTTCACTTGCCTGGTTGCGTGGAGTTCATTTGGCGTGTGTAAGAAACTTTAGCGTGGAATATACGTATACAATGGAAAATGAGTGGGGTCCATTCCTCACTCGTATTACCTTTAACATTAGACTTTATATTAAATCAAATTCACTTTTAAATAATTCATGGTGTCTCCAAACTTCATCTTGTTGCCTTGTTGATTGCTTTTTGACCACACTTTGACCACACTTTGACTTGCTTTGACTTTGAGTTGTACCTTATGTGGTAGCCCTCACATGGTTGCCACATCACCTTTGACTTCCCTTCAATTTGCCTTGTCACTTGTTTGACTTATTTTGGCCTTAGAAAAACTAATGATTTTTTTTTTCAATTATTCAATTTTTGAATTTTTTCCTCATTTCTGCCATTGACATTAGAAAAATCGGCTTTTGAGGGACTATAAGTTGTTTTTTGACCCTCAAAGTGGGTCCTAGGATGATGATGAGCCTTTGAGGATGAATTTCAAGTAGTCACACGCCTCAAAAATTTCCTAAGGCCACTTATTTATACCATTACATAAAAATAGTTAAAAAATGCCGTTTTGCGGGAAATTTTTAATTATTAAAAAATCCTACTTAGACCTAGCCAAATTCCACAATTTTTTTGTGTGATATAGTATGGTAATATACATCGACTCTAGACACTAAGATGTGTTAGGGGCATTGTTTTAGAACTCCGATTCCGACTCCGACTCCGACTCCGACTGGGCCAAGGGTTGACTCTGACTTTGACTCGGTATCGACTAGGTTGGCTCGGTTTCAATGACTTGGTCGTTGTAAAAAATATGTTAAATATTTATTTTTTAATAAAAAAACATAATTTTAAAGGTTTTCATTCATGTTTCCAAACACACAACATTAGAATATAGATAGGAGACAACATATGATCAAAGTAGGCTCATGAATATATCCATTATATCAAAATGGCACCCAGTGCACTGTCCAATACATACATCATGATGATATAGAGATCAAAACAAAAACACATAACCAAGGAGGCTAGAAATGGCGTTATCCTCCAAAATAGATTATAAGTCATCAAGGTACTAATAGAAGGGTCTGAGAGTGTTCCTCACTCCAAGAAAGTCCCAAAGTGCATGTGTACATCTTCAAAAGGTGCATCCTCCACCATGATGTCATCTAGGAGAGACCTAATGTCACCCTTTTCAAGCATGGCACCCCTAAGGGTAAGCATTGGCATCAAAGAGGGATGTACTAGTCCTCCTAAGTCATCTCAATGATAACCATCGTCATCTGTGCTTTGGAAGAAAGCACCATCCACCAAAATAGGGTCAAGGCTAGCTAGGGAGCATCTTCAGCCCATTTGGGCATATCATCAAATAGTCCAATGTCCAAGCTTTTAAGTTTAGTGTTTTAGCATTTGGAGGTTCATCAAGGGGTGTGGCATCACGTGGAATCAACTCAAGGCTCGATGCTCATCTGTGGAGGGCCAAGGTTGGGGCCACAAAGTTAGGTTTGCTTTAAGAAAGGGGAAAAGAACCTATTGGAAGGTTTTGAAGAAGAATGAAGCTATCCCTTAAGGAATCGCTACTACATATGTGATACAAACTAAACAAACCTCCCAAGATCAAGTGAGATAAACTTATTTAGGGACAAAAAACCATTAAAGTATCATTGTGAAAACCTTGGAGTCCCCAAAAGCAAAAAAAAAAAAAAAACGTTGTTTTTTAATTCACAGGCCACTGTCATCCAACCCGGCCGAGTAGGCTCGGACTTGGCCGAGCCGACTGGGTTATTACTGAGCCGACCGAGTTGTTAGACAACTCGGTTGGCTCGGTAATAACCCGGCCGACCGAACCGGTTCACTGGCCGAATCGACCCGGTGAGGCCTTGATTCGAACCAACTCTGCCGAATCGGTTCCGAGCCGACCGAATCTTAAAACACTGGTTAGGGGCTCAACCTTCAAAACGTCACCCCGGCTTTGGGGTAAAAAGTGAGTGAAAAAACTCAGAAAATTATCCGCCTCTGAAAAAAGGGATAATCAACCAGATAAAAGAAACACTCCAAGGTGTACTCGTTTGTTGATCGAGTCCCAGCATCCTTAGCCTATTACAGACTCAAAAACTCATCATTACCAGTATCACTTATTACAATTCCCCGCAGGGTGTGGAATCTGGGTACAAGAAAGATGATGAGAAGATAGAAGTAGAGTTAAAAAACTTTATTGGCTGATGATCATTTATGGTACAAGTGTTCTCTGGATCATCCTTGGGCATGGAGTCTTCATATAATCATCAGGTGCCACTCCAGTGGTCAACATTTGGCTCCATATGGGGATGCATGCTAGATACAAAGTGATAGTGTGCAAGAACCTGGAATCTACATCAATCGACAAAAGACATATATCAGCAGTATCCATTAAAAATATCATCAAATGAAATAAAGTACAGAAACGAAGAAATGGAAATTTATTCTAAGAGAATAAATGAGAATTTATTCTAAGAGAATAAATAAGAATTTATTCATGAAATAAAACTAATTAAACAAAAATGACATGAGATAGGGTTAGAAATATGATACAAAAAGATGCCCCATGGCATCAGATATTTTCTTTGTAGAACAATTTGAGCAGTTGGGTGTTCATAGGTAACTCGAGTGGTTCTCCATCCAAAGTGCTCAAATGGTAGGAATTATGTCTAGCTGCTTCCTTGATAATGTATGGTCTAAGCTACAATCTGTCAAACTTACCATGATTTCCTGGCTTTTCATTCCTGTGATCCCTTTGCAAAACTAGATCATTGTTAGAAAACATTCTATTCGTAGATGATTTGTCAAATTTTCTTTTTACCTTAGATTGATTTTTACAACAATGCTCAAAGGCTCTTCTTCTGGTTTCATCCAATTCTACAATTTGGTCAATCCTACATTGTACAAAATTTTTATCATATGTAAAACTTTGTAGCAATTAGTAAGATGGTAGCCTCAAATGCACAGGAAGGGTAACATCCAAGCCATAAACTAACTCAAAGGGACTCTTCCCAGTAGAACTCTTCTTTGTAATCCTATTAGCCCACAAAGCATATTTAATTTTACTATCCCATGCCTGTTTGTTATCCCCTACTATATTCTTGATTATGGTTATCAAATTCTTATTACTAGACTTTGCTAAGCCATTACCTTGAGGATAGTAGTTTGATGAATGGGATAAAACAATGCCATACTTAAAGCAACACGATGAGAATTCAACAGAGCTAATAGCCTTGGCATCGTCGGTAGTAGTCTTGGCAGGGACACCAAAACGAGTGATAATCGTATCTTCAATAAAATCTATCACTACTTTATCGGTGTCGTGTTTTGTAGGGATGGGCTCCACCCATTTAGTAAAATAATCAGTGGCAGTTATAATCCATGAGTAGCCATTACTCGAATTTTCATTAAATTTCCCTATAAAATCTAGCCCCCAATGTGGAAAGGGAGCCTCCACGACCACAAGCTGAAGAGGAAAAGAGGCTAACTTCTGCTTCCCAGTGAATAGTTGACAAGCTTGGCAACTTCTAACATACTTGTGCACATAAGCAAAAATAGAAGGCCAAAAATAACCAACCCTCAAAATTTTGTGGGTAGTAGTCTTAGCAACATAGTGCCCTCCACAAAATCTTGAATGAAACTCAGATAGAAGCTTTTTGGCTTCAACTTCATCAACACACCTAGTATTACCCCCTCCATATTTCTCCAACCCAGACCATCCTTCATAATACAATACTTAATTGCTTTAAGCCTTAATGCTCTTCTCTTATGGCCAACTAAATGGTTAGGACATGACAAATTTTTCAAGTAATAAATAATGTCTTTATACCATTCAAGTTGACCCAATCTTTGAAGTTCTAATGAAGTTAATTCCAAATCATTTTGACAAATCATTCATATCGCTTTCTTATTTCCTTTAGTCAAGATTTTGGCCAATCCCTGGCCTTTCACAAGCTTGGTAGGTCTAATATCCAAATCATACTCTTGAATCTTCGAGACCCACCTAGCTCGAGTTTCTAAGCAATCAACTTGGACTGAAATATCCTTTACAGTAGAGTGGGGAACAAATGCAATTATCCTAGAACACCCCACATACACTTTGAACTATTTAAGAGACTTGACTAGAGCATAAGCTTGCTTCTCCATGGTGCTATACTTCAACTCATACCCTTGAAGGGGCCTACTCATAAAAGCAATAGGCTGCTCATGCCCTTCATTATTCTTTTGAAGCAACACCCCATCAATAGTATCTTCGGATGAAAAAGAGAAAATAAAAAACTCCTTTGAATAATCAGGGCTTACTAGCACTGGTGCTTTGAGAATATAATCCTTTATTTCCTGAAAACCTTTTCTAACCTCATTTCCCCAAACAAACTTAACTTCTTTAAGAGGGTTTGGGTGGGTTTGGCAATCTTAGCATAATTTGGAATGAACCTGCTAAGAAAATTAATCCTTCCTAAGAAGGATTGAAGGGCTTTAATATTATGAGGCAAAGGAATCTTTTGAATAGCGTCAACTCTTTCAGGGTCAATCTTGATGCCATCCTTTGAAATGATGTGACCACGCAACTTCCCTTTAGTCACTCCAAAAATAGCAGGATTTAAGGACATTCCATACTCTCTACACCTATCAAAAGTTTTCTTTAGGTGGCCTATATGGGAAATTCCATTTTTAGAAAAAACGGTTAAATCATCTTGAAAGATCTCAATAAATTTCCCAATTAGACCCTTAAAGGCATAGTCCATAGCCCTTTGAAAAGTTGCTCCATCCTTCGTTAATCCAAAAGGCATTCTCAAATATTCAAAAGTACCCCATGGTGTGGTGAATGTTGTCTTATGTCTATCCTCTTTCTTCACCAAGACTTGGTTGTATCTTGAAAATCCATCTAACAAAGACATCATTCTAGATCCTCTTACCCTTTGCAATAATGTTTCCATATTAGGTAAAGGGTAATTATCTTTTTTACAGGCTAAATTAAGATTTCGAAAGTCTACACACAACCTGATTGATCCATTCTTCTTCCTCACAATAACCATGTTTGAACACCACGTGGAATGCCTAGAGTGAGCAATACTACCAGCCTGAAGCATCTTTTGCAATTCCTTTTGCACCAAGGGGGCTAACTTAGGATTGATTTGCCTCAGTTTCTACCTAAAAGGGTTTGGCATTTTCATCCATAAGAGGGATAGTATGTTCCATAACATCTTCCCTATAACCTTGCAACTCATCATATGAAAAAGCCAAAACATCTTTATATTCATGAAGTAAATTTATCAAATTCTTCGTTTCTTGCTCATTGGTACCCTTGCCTATTTTAATAATCGTTGGGTCATGAGGGGTACCAATATTCACTTCAATGAATTCCCCTGGGTCAATTTTCTTATCATCTTTTCTCTTTGATGCATCATATCTGTCAAACACTTGCTCCAAGGCTACACGTTCCCTAGGAGTGGGATTTGTCACCACATTACACTCGTCTTAATCACATCCTTCCTCTTTGTAGCCAACCTTAAATTCAGAAAATTCCTCCATGTTATTTAAAAAATGAACCACCTAGCTTTCATCATTAAAGATTTGCCAATGCTCTAGATTATTAGGAACTGATGGCCTAAAGATAATCTCCATCATAATTTTAGCATCCACCAATTTCTCTCTAAGCTGTAATGTAGATGTAGCAACAACCAGCTCATCAACTTGTTTATTTCGTTCCCTAGAATTGCTTGAAGGTCTAATGCATCAAAATATTCCATATTATCCCAAACAACATTTTGATACTTCTTTAATCTATCATTCTTGCATGCAAATTGATTCTTAGTTTGAGGAATGACTAGATCAGAATCCCCCTTGATACTAAGCAACTTTATCCTCAAGTCTTTTGCCAACTCAAGACCCAACAATAGAGCTTCATACTCTGCTACATTGTTGGTTGCATAGAATTCCAATCTATAGGCAAACTTGACTATGTGACCAAGAGGGGAGGTAAGGACAATTCCAACACCCTTACCATACCTAGAATGGGCACCATCAAAATTCATGTGCCAACAATCAACCTCCTTTTCCAAAGGAGGAAAAGAATTAGCCAAGATAACATAGTTTCCCAAGTTATCAGATTCATAAGCAATTTCATTATGAGGCTCCTTGGGATTCTCTATATGAAACTTTCTCTCCAATTCCCTATCCAATCTAACCATGATGCCCTCACTATTAGGGATGGTAGCATAACGTAAATCCATTTGCAAACTACCCCCAATATCAACTCCCCACTTTCTAGACAATAACATCCCCCAAGCATCAGGCACATCAATCACCACAATATCCATTGTGATCATAATGTCAGGATGTACAACTAAGTGGACTTGAAGATCTTTTAGCAAACCAAACACTTCAATGATCTTTGAATCCATTGCACGAATGTTGTGGCAGGGTCTAGAAATCCTCAAATTTAACTAATTCATGACTTTCTTAGTCATGACACAAGATGATGCCCCAAAGTCAAACATACAATTGTGTAAAAGTATTCCATTGACCAACATAGTGATGAAAAAAGGTTGCTGGTCTCTGTTATCTCTACACATATCACTACTTTGCAGAGTGATAGGGGCATCCTCATATCTATCCTTAGAAGAATTAGACATTTCTTTTCCATTGGAAGCATCAATGGCTTTCAACAATTTATATCTTTGGGAGGGAATCTTCATGATGTCAGTGAGAGGAACTAAAATCTTAGCATTATTCATCCATCCTTCCAAGTCAATATTCAACTTCGATGTGGGTGGAGTGAAAGTTTTACTATGATTTCTTTCTTTATTCTTTCCCCTTTCCTTATCTTTGGCTATCTCTAAAATCTAAGTTGATGAAGGTTTCTCTCCATATAATTCAGTGATCCTATCCAAATCTTCAAAATTATTTATACTATAGGAGGATGGAGACTTTTTATTTACCTTCTGACTACTCTTCATAACTCCCATCCAATTCTCCAAGGACAAATGATGCTCTTTTCCAACTACATTGATTTGCTGACTTGTTCCCACCATATCTCCTTCTAGGATCCTTCTTGCATAAGGACAAGTGAGTTCATCATGTATGTCATCACAAGGTCTACAATAAGGCATCGAATCATCAACTAAGTTTGTAGACTTGAGTGGATTAGGTGGCCTATGGTCATTGGGAGGTCCTCTCTTTTGCCATCTATCATTTCCTCTATTTGGGAATCTCCCACCTTGATTTCTTTCCATGGCCACTAATCGATTTTGGATAGCATTCATTTGATTGGTGTGATTTGCCTCCATACTCTTGATGTGTTGGGTTAACTCCTTAATAGGATCATGTGTAGTCTCTTCTTTGGCCTTGCCTTTGGAATCATTCGGTTTCGATGGCCCTCTATTGAAACCAGGAATTTCAGATTTTCCTGATTGCTTTCTAGCCCTTTCTATCTTCAAGGCTTCAGATTGAGCTACACTCAGATTCATAGGCTCCTTCTTCAACTGATAGGCAGTGTCAACCCCCAAAGCATCTAGATATGAGCATGAAAGAAATTCCTCTTAGCATCTAGATATGAGCATGAAAGAAATTCATCAAGAGGTTTAATAGTAGCAGGAATGCTTTTTACTAATTCATTGAATCTCTCGTTAAACTCCTCCATGGTTTCATTCTCATTTTTCTTCATGTTTCTAATGGCATTGATCAAATGCATATTTTCCTTCTCTCCAAACTTATCTAAAAATGTAGTTAGAATGGCTTGTAAAGAGTTATATGAGTTAGCAGGCTGCTCAGTGAGCCAATCAAGAGTATCTTCTTCTAAAGATAAAACAAAAAGTCTTATCTTTACATCCTCATAATTAGCAGTGTTAAACTATTTAAAGATACAAACATTAAAGTTTTTCACATGTGATGTAGCACTAATGGCATTGTTACCTTGAAAGGAAGGCAACTTTTCAATATCCTTGTCAGGGATATTGTGAGGATAGCCATTTATGTTAGTGAAGTCACAAGGAGCAAAAAGATCATTCATGATGCTAGGCTCTACTTGTTCTTGAAAAAGCAAATGAATATCAGAAATAGCCTCTTTCCCAAGACTAGCAAGAGATCTACTACAAGAAAGTCTAGTCAACATCTCTCTAAAAACCCTTTAAGGATCAAGAGGGGCTAACTAGACCACTTGAATTTCTCCTATTAGAGACTCTTGCAAAATTTGGATTGAGTGGAGTCGCCACTTGAGCAAGAATCTAAATCTAAAATTCAAAAATACTATAACAAAAAGGTTAGTCAATTTCTCAGGTACAAGAAAGCTTGTCCTCGACAACAGTGCCAAAAATGTTGACCCTGCCGCCTACACCTATTTACAAGTTAGTGAGAAAAGCCTTCAACGCCACAAGGTGTGGTTGGTGGCAGGGAACTTAAAGAAGGGGCTATCACACTAAATCCCTTCTCTCTCTGTTTAAGCTATCTCCTAGGTTAGCTAAGGGGGGTGGTCCCTAATGAAAAGTTAAGTTAAAAAGAGATGTCAATTTCTAGGAGAATTGTTAGAGTTAAATCGATTATTTGTTTAAGATTTATAAGCAAAAACGGATATGAGCAATAACCATTATAAGATAAGCATGAAATATATAAACAATCAGTGCCTTCCAAGTATTTGCTCTTTAAGAAATGAAATTGTATTTTGCTTAAAATGAAGTGAAATGCTTTCAAATGGAAAGCCAAAATAACCTTGGACTTGGGTTTCCAAATGGAAAATGGTTACTTCGCTTATGCTTCAACGCCCTTTCTTCAAACTTGAATTGCCTCCAAGAACACCTGTAGGAAAGCAAGCAAAAGAGTTAGCATGCAAAAGAAATAGTGCTGAAATATATGAGATGAAATCACATGCATGAGAAAGAAAGAGTTAGAAGTCCAATGCAAGTATAAAATACACTTTATATTACAAATTCCCTCACTAAGATCAGCTTGAAAGCGCTGATTTTAGTGAGTGAGTTAGGATTTAAATCCAACAACTTAGCCTCAAATGCTAGATAAAATCAATATGCACACAAATGAGAGAAGACAATATATGACATTTTTCAAGATGGAAAAGAAGCAAAGGGCTCATGAAAAAACCCCCTTTTAAATAAATGTCTTGATGTCTTATGAGATTGTTGGCTTGAACAACTTGTGGGATCTTTGATATCCTTGGAGGTGACTATTCTAGCGGAATAAGTCCTCACACTCCAATAGACTTGACAACCTATGTTTTGAACACACAAATCCCTGCAAACCAATTGTTAGTGCAAAAGAGACTTGGCATGTAGAGGCCAAGTTGAGCTTCTCATTCAACCAAAAATAACAAGCTACAACAAGAGCACAAAATATACCAAGCCCAAAGGAGATTTGAGATAGCTGCAAATCTCTTCTCCCTAGACAATAGTGACCTCAGGAAAATGCATAAAAAAATAACTAGATAGCAATGTAAAATCAAATGAATAATAGCATCAAATGAAATAGATATACCTCATCAACCAAAGAATGCACCACAAGAGAAGCTAGTAACCCGAAAGACTTTTTATTGTATGAAAGATGAATACAAAATCCAGCACAGGCTCCGCAAGCCCAACAACTTGTTCTATATGATACAAATGAGAGCTCAAGGCTCATATAAATAAGAAAATGGGAGATGATCCCAAGGAAAATTCCAATGACAAGTGGAGATGAATTGACAATCCCAATGTAGAAAATCAATTGACAAGTGGCAAGATCACTGGCTGTAGGTGTTCCCAAACTGTTAGTACATACTTCACTTGTGTATCAATGTGCTAGTTCAACTGCTGGTCAAATGTAGACTTAATTGAAGAGTGTGGTAGACAAACTTCCTCAAAAATATGTGTTGGCTGCCACCTCTAACAAATTGTTGTTCATAATCTCGATAGGCTGCTGTTAATTGTGGTTAATTTGCTGCTTATCATTCTTTTCTTCATGTGATAATTTGATGGGCTGCCAAGTGTAAAATCTGATGGGCGAAAAAGGAGAACACTCCCACTAAAGTCTCAACAACCAAGTGCCATGAGTTCCTATGCCAAATCTACCTCTGCATAGAGCTGCCAAACAAATCAGCGTATGGGTATTGCTAGTGCGTTGACTGCTGTGGGAGTAATTAATGTGCAAATGTATGGAAGTATGTGGAGACAAATCTGCACAAATCTCTCACCAAACCAATCTCATATTAGTGTTGATTTTATTATTTGGCATGTGCGTTGAAACTTTCACTTCCCTGGCTGTGTGGAGTTCATTTGGCATATGCATGAAACTTTAGCTTGGAATATACATATACAATGGAAAATGAGTGGGGTCCATTCCTCATTCATATTACCTTTAACATTAGACTTTATATTAAATCAAATCCACTTTTAAATAATTCATGGTGTCTCTAAACTTCATCGTGTTGCCTTGTTGATTGCTTTTTGACCACTCTTTGACTTGCTTTGACTGTGAGTTGTACCTTATGTGGTGGACCCCACATGGTTGCCACATCACCTTTGACTTCCCTTCAATTTGCCTGGTCACTTTTTTGACTTATTTTGGCCTTGGAAAAGCTAATGATTTTTTTCCAATTATTCAATTTTTTGAGTTATTTCCTCATTTTTGCCATTGACATTAGAAAAATCGGCTTTTGAGGGACTATAAGTCGTTTTTTGACTCTCAAAGTGGGTTCTAGGATGATGATGAGCCTCTGAGGATGGATTTCGAGTAGTCACACGCCTTAGACATTTCCTAAGGCCACTTATTTATACCTTACATAGAAAATAATTAAAAATTTTCGTTTTGTGGGAAATTTTTAATTATTAAAAAAACCTACTTAGACCTAGCCAAATTCCACAATTTTTTGTGTGTGATCTAGTATGGTAATATACATCGACTCTAGACACTAAGATGTGTTAGGGGCTCAACCTTCAAACATCACCTCGACTTTGGGGTAAAAAGTGAGTAAAAAAACCAGAAAATTATCCGCTTCCGAAAAAGAAAGGATAATTAACCAGATAAAAAAACACTTCAAGGTGTACTCGTTTGCTGATCGAGTCCCAACATCCTAGGCCTATACAGACTCAAAACTCATCATTACTAGTATCACTTATTACAATTCCCCTTAGGGTGTGGAATCTGGGTACAAGAAAGATGATGAGAAGATAGAAGTAGAGTTAAAAAACTTTGTTGACTCATGATATCCGATGGTACAAGTGTGCTTTGGATCATCTTTCGGCATGGAGTCTTCATATAATCATCAGGTGCCACTCCAGTGGTTAACAAGTCCTAGGTCCTTCATCTCAAATTCAAAAACCAACTCCCTCTTACATTTGTGAATGAGAGGGTTTGCACCACTCAGAAAGAGGTCATCCACGTATAGCACCAGTATGAGAGGCTTATCATCTTCAACCTCAAAGTAAAGGTTTGGATCGACTTCACTCCTAGTGAATCCCAACTTCATGAAATAGCTATCGATCCTCTCATACCAAGCTCGAGGTGCTTGCTTCAGCCCATAGAGAGCTTTCTTGAACTTGCATACATGAGATTCCCGATTTTGAATCTCAAACCCCTCGGGTTGCTCCACATAGACTTTCTCTTTAATCAAACCATGTAAGAAAGCGGTCTTGACATCCATCTGATGTAGGTTTCATCCTTACGAAGCAACAACGACTATGATCGAGTGGATGGTAGTATATTGGGCAACAGGTGCAAATATCTCGTCGTAATCCACACCTTCCTTTTGAGAGAAGCCTCGAGCAACAAAGCGAGCCTTGTACTTTTCAACACTCCCATCAGCTCCATGCTTGATTTTGCAAAGCCATTTCGAGGTGACAACTGATTTGTCCTAGGGTCTGGGGACCACATCCCAGACATCATTCTTCATGATGGACTTGTATTCTTCATTCATAGCATCCTTCCATACTTGATGCTTCATGGCTTCTTCGAATGATGTAAGCTCGTTTTGAATGATGGTGCTCATAATGGTCAAGTATTCCTGATACTTGGTCGGCTTCTTGCTTTCATAGAAAGTCCCTTAGGGTGCAATATGTCTCTCGGCATCTTCAAGAGTCTCCTTAAGCCATGAGGGTCTCTTCTTAGAGGAGGAGGGCTCTTGAGGAGGAGGATCAATAGGATCCATAGGTTCTTCAACATTTGGCATCGTTTCCTATTCTTTTTCATCCGGTTTCCTGGTGTTAGCTTCTTTATACTTCCTTGGAATAGGAAGATTGTCAACCTTGCGAAGAGCCATATCTTCGTCAAAGGTAACATCATGACTTATTTCAACTTCCCTTTGACCAACCACATAAATTCTATAGCCCTTAGTATTTTCTCTATAGCCTACAAAGATTCATTTTCTTTCTAGATGCACCCAATTTGCTTCTCCTCTTTCGGCACATGAAAGTATAAGGGACTTCCAAAATTTCTAAAATGAGAGACATCGGGTTTCTTACCAGTGAACATTTCTTCGGGAGTCTTAGAATCCAATGCTTGATGAGGGCATCGGTTTTGAACATATACATCAGTATTCACAGCTTCGGCCCATAGAAACTTCGGAAGCCTTTAATCATATAGCATGACACAAACAACTTCCACAATCGTATGATTCTTCCTTTCAGCTGCACCATTCGGCTCTGGAGTGTATGGTGTTGTGGTCTCCCTCTTAATGCCAGATTCTTTGCAAAAGTCATGGAACTCATTGGATTCATACTCGGTCCCATTATCAGTCCTTAATATCTTGATTCTCTTCTTGGTTTGATTTTCGATCAAGGCTTTGGAGTGATAGAACCAAGTAAACACTTCATCCTTCTTTTTCAAGAATTAGAGCCAAGTCTTGTGAGAATAATCATTTGTAAAAGTGAGATAATATAGATATCCTCCCAAACAGTTTACAGGCATCTTACCAGATATGTCGGAGTTGACCAACTGCAATATATCTGTAGTCTTGCTATTACTTGAGGGGAATGATCCCCTTTTAAGCTTTCCTGCGGCACAACCTGGACATACACCTTAATGCTCTACTTTGAACTTGGGCATCCCTATAATCATCTGTCTTACATCGAGTAGAGCCTTATAATGAAGGTGGGCAAACCTCTAGTGCCATATTTCAGATTGTAGATATGTGTCACAAGACATGACTCCCAGTGGACTTCCTCCAACTTGATATAGAGAGTCAACCCGAAACCCAAGAGTAAAAGCATCTTTAAAATTCTTTTACCAAACATGTACGTTTCCATCTATGAATGCCATCTTGTAGCCTTTGTCTTCCATTGCCGAAATGGACACCAAGTTCTTCTTGAGATCAGGTACATATAAAACTTCTTGCAAATCGGTAGTGTTACCCTAATTCAATTGAAGAGTATCATTCCCTACACCCTTTATGGGATAGGTGGAATTGTCTCCAAGAATAATGTCCAAGTTTGTCTCCTCTATTAGATTAGAGAGAGCTTCCTTGTAACCAGTGAAGTGCCTTGAGGCACCACTATCAATAAGCCAATTTCCCAACGAGTCCGCAGGAGAGGTAGTGGAGAGGGCCGATATAAGATAATACTCATCTTGCTTATTGTTAACAACATTTGATTCATACTTGGAGTTTCTTGCTTTCTTGGAGGGTTGACTGTTTCCCTATTTCCCGCATTCCTCTTTCCTTTGCCATTGAACCTGCCATTCCTTTGATTGTTGTGAAGTTGCCCTTGGAGTGATTTTGATCATCATCATGTGATGTGTCCTTTCTATTTGGACACACCCTTGCAAAGTGGCTAAATTTATTGCAAACAAAGAATCTTCCCTTTCTTCCAACCTTCGATGTGGGCTTTCCTTTGAAATGACCTTTAGACCCAGAAGTATTTCTCCTTTTGGCACGAGAGGAGAAAGCAGTGGGGTTTCCTCTATTTGAAGGCATTTCTTGCTCTACCATCCTTGTCTTTGGAACACTTTGTTGGTTGGCATAGTCTCCCTCAGGGGCCTTTTTCTTGCAAGGCTTGTCCTTGTTGAATTGTGATTTGAGAGGGAAGTTTGATCGAGACCTCTCTCTCTCTCCATCATGGATAGTTTTCTCATTAATGCCTTTTGCCCCTTGCATTAGTTCATTTGTATGCTTATCGGATTTTTGGGCAAAACCTTGCAAAGCAAGATCCACCTCGGAGCTAGGCTTAACTTTAGGTTTAATTCTAGCCTTAGGGTAATTGAACAAATCTATCCTAGCAACATTTATATTTTGCTCCACTTCAACAACCATGAGTTTAGCATTTGCTAGGTTTTTAGGACCTTTGTCTCTAAGGGCTTAGGTCAAATGTCCATGCAGAGATTTGATTTACCTATCAAGAACAATGTCGTCAATAGGTTTGTATCTTTCTGGGATCTCCTTCAAGAGGATTTTGAATATTTGAGTATATTCCTTCACAGATACTTTCTCAATTTTAGTGGCTTGAAGGAATTTCTCGAGAAGGATATCCCCCTTTAAAGTTGTTTCCATCTTTTCTTGAATGCTTTGTCAAAGGTATCTCAATCATAAATACTACCTTGGAGAAAACTAAGATACCAATCATTAGCATGTCTATCGAAGGTTAAGGTAAACATGATGATAACTACATCTTCCTCCATTATCAACTTTGCACTCATTGCCCAGTAAAACTCATGAATATGTTTTTCTGCAGTGGTGGCATCAATACCATTGAACTTGGGCAACCGCTCATAATACTTAGGAAATGGATGCGGAGCATTAGGGGTTTTGCTCAAATATGGCTGTGAAAATTTGGTTACCCAAATTTCTGCTGTAGCAACTGATTATGTTTATTCTATTTGTTAATTACTAAACAATATTATTTATTGTTTTCTACAGTAAACACCGAAACTAATACACTACAACCTTCACCATTTAAATAAAATGCGGAAACAAGAAACTGAACAAGAAAAGACATACACAACACATCTACAGTTTTTTTGGACAAATGTCCCCGGAAAAACCCAGTGTGGGAAAACTGATGCAACAACTAGGGGTTTTATTATTATGCAATAGTCATTTCTGAATACAATCTCTCGATGCCCTCTTGGCTATCCAGTACAAAGGATATCACTAACAGAGAGATAAGTGAGACTACCTCACACTATCACTGGAGATTTGACTGATCCAACCACTGAATAAATGGTCCTTGGCTGCCTTTGCGCTACTTTTGTGTAGTCACTGCGTCACAACCTCTAGGAATCGTGTCAACCCTTTTGTTGATCGATTTGTTGCCTAGGAACACTACGATTTTTACCTCTCGGTCTCACACCCTGACTTCTGGCCTTTGAAATCGATTCCTCTAGCAAATTTTCAGACCTCCTCAAGCCTCTGCGTCAGATTACGCTGCCTCTGTGTGGCCCTCCGTCAGCCTCTTCTAGCTCAGCGCTGCCTCTCCCGGATATCTCTCTGCCTCCTCTGCCAAGTAAACCTTGCCCCTCACTGGAAAAGCTCACTTCAAATTTCTCATCGACAACTGCTCTGCTTTAGAAATTGGATCTTATAAACTGTACTCTATGTGTTCTCCAAGTGCCCCTTAAGCCTCTTCTTATATCTTTCTATTAGACAACCAACGACCCAAATTAACTTCTAATCAATGGCTCAGATCATTTTGGCTTGATCTTCATCTTCTTGTAGAAGTTTCACCCACAGTTTAGATTAATACCCATTAATTATTTTAATTTCCTAAGTTTAAACTTACATACCCATTAAAAATAATTAATCATTTCAATAAAACAGTCTTCTAGAGGAATTTCCTAAAACGATTTCTCGATATTGGAGAATGCATGTGTCTAAGCCTCCTTGCAAATTTTGAGACTTAGAGCACATTTGATGCTACCAAAAATCGACACTCCCTCTTAGCAAGGAATGTGCTCTAGCAATACAACCTACTGAAGCATCACTTTGTTCCGTAACATCTTCTGCGCTGCTGATGTTTGACATCCTATCCACCAACTATTGTGCAAAAACTGCATCTGTACTGATGTTGGCCCTGCCTCTATCAACACTACATATGTACTGCAACTCCCTCTCAATTCTGCATCCGTGCTGCTGCTCGCACTGCCACTGCCAATACTGCATCTGCACTGCAACCTTCTCTAACTGCTGCTGCTACTGCATCAACAATGGAAAACCTTCCAAAATTACTGAACACGTGTTCAGTATGATGCATCTCCTTGCTGGAGTTCTGACTGTTGCTAGCCTTTGCGCTACTGCTGATCTTTGCTCTATGCCAACTGCACTACTGCCAAATTTTCTCTGCACTGCTCAGTCTTTGGTGTTCCTAGCCACCGCATCTATCACTCAGGCACTCCTCTGCACCAAATGACATTGGTCCATCCTGCTATTTCTGATTTGGGCTCCTATAGCAAGGTATTGATCCGAGAGGTGGACTCCTCAAGGATCCTGCCCATCTGCAGTTCTTTCGAACTACAACTCTAGATCACCCCACCTCCCTCCTGGAGGTATCTGGGTCGTCATGGCAAACTCCTCTTTGATCTTCGCGGATGCAGCCTTCGATCATGCTTCTCATCCTTGTCCTTCTTCTTGAGAGAACACTGTGTTGTGTAGTGACTGAATTCACCACACCTGAAGCATTTAATCTTCGAGACATCTTTCTTCTTCTTCCGTTGCTCCTGTTGCCCCTTGGATGCAAGGGCTTCATTCTCTTCCTCCTCCTCGGGCTTTGATCCACTGTTGCTGCTTTTGTGAGGTTTACACTTGACCAAGTCTCTTCTCAGCTCCTCTTGCTTAAGAGTTGCTCACATTCCATCCTAGTTTGGAAAAGTCATCCTGCCCAAGATGCTCTGGACAAAAACATGCCACTCCTTAGAAACTGAATTCAGGGTCAGTGTTCCCATCTCGGAACCTTGAGGTGTAGACCCTGTTTGACCACTACATGTCAATGACCCATAGCAATACACCCCATTTTTCGTAAAAGGGATAGTGCCTGATCGATATGTTCTTGCCATCCAACTATCATCATCAGCCTGATTGTCATGTTATAATGTAAACCCAGTTTGCATGTGTATAATGTAAATAATCTCAGCAGATCCGTGTCGTGTGTGTAATCACTTAGGTAAACCTACTTTTCTAGTAACGATCTACATTTCGCGAGGTCTTTTGTCTCACTGATCCATTCTCAGATGGTCGGCAGAGTTTTCCTTCAGCCTTACCCCAAAGCTGGAATGAATTGTCACCATGATCTTAGGCGAGTCTTAGTGTTATAGATCGAGTCTGTGTAAAAGTGATTTGGGAATAATCCTAACTTTTGGTTAGGTTAATTTATTACAAATTGCTTGATCTACTAGATTATATTTGTGTCGTAGAATTGGGTAGTCTGTGAGGGTGTTTTGCAAATGGGTTTTCCCCCTTGAAATGTAAAAAATGTAAAAATCATGATGTAAACTGTCTTGAGTGTTAAAAAATAATTTATCCCCTCATAGGTCATATGTAAATTTAAATTTTCCAGAGGTAAAATTCGTGGATCTTTTAAAAAATTAAATCTTAACAGATCCAGGGACTAAGGTTAATTGATTATTTTGCTAAATTTTATGCCTTGGGTCCCTGGGGTTAAGTCAAAGTCAAAATTTTGAGGAAATTAATGCAAAATTTTAATTTTTAAATTTATTAAAATGCATTTAATTGAAAAAATTGAAATTTCCTCAATATTTAAAATTTCGACGGATGAGATTAAAAGAAATTTTGATCCTCATCAACGGTCAAGATCAGTTTGATAAGGATCACTTGAACTAGCCGTTGGAAGGTTTATCTTTAAATAGGAGGTCATTTGTCAGTTGAGAGGATCCGGTCTTTTGATCGTGTACTAAGCAAAATGCTCTCCCTTGTAATCTTTTTATGAGCAATAAAGAAAGACTTTGGGGTTAATTTCTGCTGGTGTTACTCTTCATGGAAATGCTGTAAGGGCTGAAAGGGACTTCACATTCTTTGTCAATTTAAGAAATCATAAAGTATTAAATCGAAATAAGTTTGATATTTAAGGGTTTTAAATTTTTTATGTGGCCTCTGGCTCATTTAAAAAAAATTAAAAATTATTAAATCTTTTTCGATTTATTTCGGTCACATTTAGTCTTACTTAACATATCGAGAAATTCACCTAAGGAATAATTAAGTTGTCGATCTAAAATTTCTTCTTGGTGTCTTTTGTGCTAAGGTAAGATCTAAAGGTAATTTTTTTTGGTATTTGTCATTTTTCTATAGTTAAATATGCTTAAATTTTTATATCTAAAGATTAACTATTTGAAAGTGGTAAATTTCCTAGATTTGGGATTTTAAGCATAATCATTTAAATTCTAAGATCTGCACTGGTTAGCTTTTAAATTTCGTGGTTGATTAAGGTATTTGTATCTTTTGAAATTTAATTGCTGAGGTATTGTGCATCTAGTGAAATCAATCGTCATTGCTTGAATCATTTAACGCTCATTACATGTTAGACATTTTGCAAATGTTTTCAAGCGATTGTTAAATAATTTTATCGTGGAATTATAAACAGATTTCATATCTTTGTTTCCTAAGCAGTAGTTGATAATCAATTACTAGGATCATTGACTCCATAAGGCATTGGTATTAATCATTTAAAATCTAATCAAATTCTAAATCTTGCTAAGCCTTAATCAAGTATTTGATTGCCTCTCTATGTGAACTGGTTGATTCCGAGCGGGTTCTCCTTTATCCCATTTCTCCATAGGGTCTATCCCCCTTAGCTTGCTGTAAGGAGACAACTTAAATGGAGAGATTGGGGATCAGGGTGACAACCCCCGATCTGAGCATTGTCGCGGTGCCTAGACAATCTGTGCGACAACAGACCCCACAGTTGCCAGCTCGGCTCGAGTCCCCTGAAGCTTAATAAGGAACGAACCAATGCGTTCGCCCTTCTGCATTTGCACAGATCTCATCTTCTACTCCAAGTACATCTCCCATTGCTCAGAATATCCTTGATTAGTGTCGACAAAGCATCCCACATCTCCTTAGCAGTGTCTCTGCCAGCGATGTGCTAGACTATATGATCCTTCACTCCGTCGACAATCATTCTCTTGGTCTTCGCCATTTCTCCCTTGTACTTCTTGAGCGGATCTAGATTTGCAGGCTCAGCTACCACGCTATCAACTTAGATCTTGAGAAAATGCTCATCCAGAAGGCACGACATCCTTGCCTTCCAGATCACATAGTTTGATTAACCATCCAACCTATCCTGATCTCTCAATCCATTGGTTTCCATTTTGCCAATCGAAAAATTTGAATGCCCTCCTCTCTCCTATTGCTGCTCAACAAATGAGAATTCAAATTCCGTGGCTAGGAATTCTCCAAGGAAGAAATTCCGTCAAGTGTCTCTCTTCTTCCTTCTGACGCTTTTCTGCCCAACAACTTTGATTTTTGGTAGCATCAGATGTGCTCTAGCCATGAAAAATGCTGGAGAGGCTAAGGCACATGAAATCTCCAAGACCCAGAAATCATTTAGGGAATTCCACTCTGATGGAGAGATATTAAAATAATTAATATTTTTAATGAGACCCTAAATCTAAACTTAAGAAAATTAAAATATTAATGTGCATTAATATACTATGGGTGAGAAAGTTCTAAATAATGAGGATCAAGCCAGATCTAATCTTAGTTATTGATTAGGGACTTAATCTCGGTCGTTTAATTGTTAACAGGAAAAGTATAAGAGGAGGCTTGAGGGTCAGTTGGAAACACACCAAGTGGATCAGTCAGTTCGATTTTCTAGGGCAGGGCTTGCTGAGAAATTGAGTTAGTGATCTGTTGCAGCAAGGGGCAGTTTGGCAGAAGACTGAGAATACATAGTAGAGAGGGGGAGAGAGTGTTGGAGAGACAGCGTAGAGGCAGCCAGGGCTGACGCAGAGGTAGCCAAAGTTGATGCAGAGGTTTGGGGGGCCAGCATTGAGGACGTAGGAGGCCGAGAAGCTGACACAGGAAGATGCAGAGGCTAGCAGAGCTGACGCTAGGCAGAAGGAGTTGTACTGTGGTGTTTCTGTGGGGTAGACTAAGCGTTGTGAGGCAGACGCAAAGCCGTAGAGGGTGATGCAGTCCCTAGAGGGTGATGCAATTCCGGAAGAAAGCTTGGAGCAACGTTCACTGTCTCGTTGAGGAACAGTCGAAGTCACTGTGAAGCTAATCATCTGGTCGCTGATAAGCTGGAATATCTGTCTCTGGAGCAATGTACTTCTGCCAAGGAAAATATCTGAAGGGTGAGCCATTTCTGCCACCCTAGTTGTATTCAGAAAACTACATAGTAATAAAACCTTCATATTTGCTACATCGGTTTTCCCGCATTGGGTTTTTCCGGGGACGATTGTCCAAAAATAACAATGTCCCTTGTGTTGTCTTAGTTTATTTCAGTTGTTGATTTGTATATTTGTGAAGGTTGCTATTGTGTTTATTTCGATATTTATATGATTAAATAACTTGTTAATGTAAAGAACAAGTAAGAGATAATAAACCAGAAATAGCAATAGGGATTTGTGATCTGTTAGATTGAGAAAATTGCACATGGCATTAGAGGGATTGCAGATCACAGAGGATTGAAGACGCCAAGAAATCTGAAAATTTGCTGCAAAAGCAGCTGTCCCGAGAGACAATGTTGTTCCAGAGCTAAAGCGACAAGAGAAGAGGTGACACATTGCTTAGGGGTGACGCAGTGGCTCTCACAGAGCATGCGTTAGCATTTCGAGCCAAGGGAAGGGCCAGCGTAGAGGTAGAGAAAGGCGGAAGAGGCTCATGCAGAGCCACGTCATCCTACTTAGCTTGGTAGGATTGATTTTGTTGGCCAGGGAGCTGATCTAGCCTGAGCCATGATTGTGCAAAGCCTAAAGGGCTCAAATTCTTCAGTGGTCGAGGGCTAAGGGAGATGTGCAGATTTTGATTTGAGGAGTTGGTGGGATGTTATTATTGTCAGTGCAGAATAGTGTCTAAGGAGACAGAACCAAGGTAGAGGGAAGCACTACCTCGACGGATTTATAGCTAAGAGATCTAGATACGAGTTGCAGTGGCAAAGGAGGATTGGAGAGGAGTGATTCGATAGTTGACCGATTTCCAGGAGGGTAAATTGAGACTCAGAGGGAGTCTAGAAGAAGGGCAGAAATGGCAGTGAACGGATTGAGGGATCAATACAGATTGGACAGGGCTTTCAATTTTGTCATCTAGAAGGCCAAGATCCTTACAATTCTGGATAAACATCGCATCAAGGACTATGCCTTGAAAACTGTAACTATCCCAGTTGATCCAGCTGCTAATGAAAAGTATGAGGAGGCCGAGGCGAAGGCGAAATGCATGATCCTTGACGGGGTTAAAGATCATGTCATACCACATATTGCTAAGAAGAACACAGCAAGGGAAATGTGGGAGGCCGAGACGAAGGCGAAATGCATGATCCTTGACGCGGTTAAAGATCATGTCATACCACATATTGCTAAGAAGAACACAGCAAGGGAAACGTGGGAGGCCGAGGCGAAGGCGAAATGCATGATCCTTGACGGGGTTAAAGATCATGTCATACCACATATTGCTAAGAAGAACACAGCAAGGGAAATGTGGGAGGCCCTCACCACCTTATACCAGGGCTCTTTCGTGCAGCGGAAGATGCTATCGGAGAATTAGCTGAGGTCATATCAGATGTAGAATGGAGAGGAGATAGATCAGTTCCTCCTTAGGTTGCAAAGAATTCACGACCATCTTACTTCTGTGGGGTCTACACTGAATCCAAAGTTTATGGTCAGGACTGCTTTGAATGCAGTCTTCGAGGACTGGGAGACGTTTTTCCAAAGCATCTTGGGCAGAGTCACTCTTCCCAGTTGGGAAGAGATGTGGGCAACTCTTTGACAGGAAGAGATAAGGAGGTTGACCAAGGCGGGGAGTAGTGGTAAGGGAGTTCGAGTCAAGAAAGAGGAGGATGCAACTCTAGCATCTGCGGGACAACAAGGGAAAAGGAAGAAAAAGGACATCTCCAAGGTCAAATGCTTCAATTGTGGGGAACAATGACATTATGCATCTCAGTGGCAGAGGAAGAAAGGAATAGGAGAAGCTTCCGATTCAAAGGCAGCTCGAATTAAGGCGGAGAAGGATGTCGAGACTGATGATGATTGTGCCATGAGTGCTCATGCGCCTCTAAAGAAGAGGTGGGGAGACATCGAGTTGTAATCAGGAAGACTACATACTAGGGATAGGATCCTTGAGGTACTGAAACTCTTGGATGACATTCGGCTACGGGAGCCCTTAATGACAGTGGCATGATGATAGGTGGTTGGTGGTGTGGCAAGGCAAGGCTAGAGTGCAGGAGTTTGTAGCAACACAATAGAGGTTGCAGCAGTGTGAGAGGCACAGAGGTGTTTGCAGCAACACAATGGCAGCAGAGGGAGCACAGGATAGTAGTAGAGGCAGTGTCAACATCACGAGGCTTCCAGATTGATCGGGATGTCAGTATTTGGGAGAAGACAGTTACTTACTTCTTAGTAACTGAGTTGCAGTGCAGTACTTAGCAGTGGTAGTGCTATGGGCAGCATAATGCAGCATGTTGAGAGGGAGTTGCAGTACATATGTGGCAGTGTCATGGGCAGCAATACAGGAAGCAATAGTACAGTGGATGTGAGGCAACAGACTAAGCATCAACACAGATATCGGTGCGGAGGATCAATGTGATGTTTTTATGATGAAGCATTACTTGCACACATTCCTCGCTAAGAGGGAGTGTTGATTTTTGGTAGCATTGGATGTGCTCTAGCCATGGAAATTGGTGGAGAGGCTAAGGCACATGAGATCTCCAAGACCTAGAATCGTTTGGGGAAATTCCACCCGGATGGAGAGATATTAAAATAATTAATATTTTTAATGAAACCCTAAGTCTAAACTTAGGAAAATTAAAATATTAATGTGTATTAATATAATATGGGTGAGAAATTTCTAAATAACAAGGATCAAGCCATATCTAATTTTAGCGGTTGATTAGGGACTTAATCTCGGCCGTTGAATCGTCAAAAGGAAAGGTATAAGAGGAGGCTTGAGGGTCAGTTGGAAACACACCATGTTGATCAGTCACTTTGATTTTCTGGGGCAGGGTTTGCTGAGAAATCGAGTTAGTGATCTGTTGCAGCGAGGGGCAGTTCAGCAGAACGCCAAATACATAGTAGAGAGGCAGTGAGAGTGTCGGAGAGACAACGCAGAGGCAGCCTAGGCTGACGCAGAGGTTTGGAGGGTGAGCGCTGAGGACGCAGGAGGCCGAGAAGCTGACGTAGAGGCTAGCAGAGCTGACGCTGGGCAGAAGGAGCTGCTCTGTGGTGTTTTTGTGGGGCAGATTGAGAGCTGTGAGGCAAACACAGAGCCGTAGAGGGTGACCTAGTCCCTGCAGGGTGAAGTAGTTCTGGAAGAAAGCGTGGAGCAACATTCGCAGTCCCACTGAGGAATAGTCCAAGTCACTGTGGGGTCAATCACCTAGTTGCTGATCAGTGAGAATATCTGTCTCCGGAGCAAGGTACTTCTGCCAAGGAACATCTCTGAAGGGTGAGCCATTTCTGGCACCCTAGTTATTTCCAGAAAACTGCATAATAATAAAACCCTCATATTTGCTGCACCGGTTTTCCTGCATTGGGTTATTTTAGGGACGGTTGTCCAAAAATAACGGTGTCCCTTGTGTTGTCTCTGTTCATTTCAGTTGCTGATCTGTATATTTGTGATGGCTTCTATTGTGTTTATTTCGATGTTTATATGATTAAATAAATTGTTAATGTAAAGGACAAGTAGGAGATAATAAACCAAAAATAGCAGTAGGGATTTCTGATCTATTAGATTCATAAATTTTCATAGCAACTGCCTGCGAAAAACTGCGTCCCACCAGAAATCCCTCTTCGCTGAAGCTTCTACTGCGTTGCTCCCTCTGTCGCTAACAGATTTCAATCTGGAAATCCTACCTCTCTCACTCAGAGAGAGATTTACCATGAAAATCTTGCCCTCCTAGCCTGAACTGCACAATCCCCTGGGGATTCGATTTGTTGCCTCTGCAAGAATTTCGAACTCCCTTCCTCCTTTAGTGCTGGGCTCTTCCGACATTGCTCTCTTGTTTAACTTGTAGCTCTTATACCATGTGAAAATTTGGTTGCCCAAATTTCTACTGTAGCAACTGATTATGTTTTTTCTGTTTGTTAATTATGGAACAACATTATTTACTGTTTCCTATAGTAAACACCGAAACTAATACACTGCAGCCTTCACCATTTAAATAAAATGTGGAAACAAGAAACTAAACAAGAAGGAAATACACAACACATCTACACAGTTATTTTTGGACAAACGTCCGTGGAAAAACCCAGTGTGGGAAAACCGGTGCAGCAGTGGAGGGTTTTATTATTATGCAGTAGTAATTTTTGAATACAATCTCTGGATGCCCTCCTGGGTATCCAATACAGAGAATATCACTGACAGAGAGATAAGTGAGATTACCTCACACTATCACTAGAGATTTCACTGATCCAACCACTGAATGAACGACCCCTAGCTGCCTTTGCGCTGCCTCTGCGTAGTCATTGCGTCACAACCTCTAGGGACTGTGTCACCCCTTTTGTTGATCGATTTGTTGCCCAGGAACTTTGATTTTTACCTCTCAGTCTCACACCCTGGTTTCTAGCCTCTGAAATTGATTCCCCCAGCAAATTTTCGGACCTCTTCAAGCCTCTGCGTTGGCTTTGCGTAAGCCTATGCTGCCTCTGCGTGGCCCTGCGTTAGCCTCTTCTAGCTCAGTGCTGCCTCTCTCGGATCTCTCTTTGCCTCCTCTGCTGAGTATTCTCAGATCAAGAGAAATCTCCAATCAAAACTATCCCTACCCCTGACTGCAAAAGCTCACTTCGAATTTCTCATCGGTAGTTGCTCTGTTTCAGAAATTGGATCTTCTAAACTCTACTCGATGTGTTCTCCAAGTGCCCCTCAAGCCTTTTCTTATATCTTTTTGTTGGACAACCAACGACCCAGATTAAATTTTAATCAATGGCTCATATCATTTTGGCTTGATCCTCGTCTTCTTGTAGAAGTTTCATCCACAGTTTAGATTAATACCCATTAATTCTTTTAATTTCCTAAGTTTAGGCTTAGGGACCCACTAAGAGCAATTAATTATTTTAATAAAACTTTCTCCGGGAGGAATTTCCCAAAACAATTTCTGTGTATTGGAGAATGCATGTGTCTAAGCCTCCCTGCAAACTTTGAGACTTAGAGCACATTTGATGCTACCAGAAATCAACAACTACAAGCCATGACCTATCCATAATGAAAGGGGCAGTGCTATCTGCAAAGAGTTTTCTAAACATTGGACTAATAGGATTTGTGGGAGATGTAGATGCTTCAGTGGTTTTAGCAATCTTCCTCTTTCTTGGATCTATGGTATAATCTAGAGAACTACAAAGGGATCTAGTAGGGTTTGATTCAAGAGTTGCCATAAGAGAATCTCTTTTGTTGTTTTGAATGTTCTCTTCAAAGATGGTGAAGCTTAATCTTCAAATTCCGAGGAGTTTGACTCAAATCCTTCTTGGCAACAATGCCAGAAAATGTTGCCTCAAAACGTAACAGGTCTTGTGAGGGGAAGTCATAATACAAGACCTAGACCCTAGGACAACAATATCAGGTATTTCCCATTGTCACGACTACCACTATCTCCTGCTCTTTTGTGCACTTTTAACTAGGGAGGCTTCCCTGTGTTAGGTCACCTAAAGGATCTATCAAGAACAAGGACAAGGTGACAAAATAGGATCGAGGAGGGAAGCTCCACTTGAGAATAGGGCTCAACTAGCACAATAGGGCAATTCACATCCTTCGATAGGCCTAATTAGGGCATGACGTGACCTAATGCTTGAGAAATAACAAGGTAAATAGATCAACCTAGGGTCACAAGGCCAAGAAAAGGCTTCCAACCAATTTATACTTGGAATTTATGGAATAAGAAGTCTTCAATAAGCCCCAAGTTTAAGCGTAGGGAAAACTAGGGCTTTTCAAGGGCATAATCTACCTAGGGCAAGGGACATTTGCCCCAAAATAGAGAAATTAATCACGAGAATGAATTGATTTTGAGGAAAATACGCAGTGTTCCACGGGGAC
>APFE030364261.1:22763-40536 GCA_000404065.3 Pinus taeda | reverse complement strand
CGGGGACTCGCCCCCCCCCCCCTTAGGGGTCTAGTTTCCTCGCTCCCTCGCGTTCTGGGGAGTAGGGGACGTTTCCCCACGCTCCCAAAATGGAGGAAACTCAAGGGGACGTGCCAAGGAAACGTTTCCCTTCCCTGAGGGGACGTTTCCCCACGCTCCCAAAAAAATGGCCTTGCTTATAGTTTATGATTTAATAGACCTAAAGTGGTACAAAGCTACTCATGTTCTGTATGGGGATAACGTCTTGTGCTGTTTTTTGGTTTCAACAAGCGTTATTTTAGAGGGTCAGTATCATGGAAATTTGTTGGACCATATAGCACGTACATGAATTTTCCCTTTTAAAACTTCTCCTTTTTTTCTCAAGTGATGGCTGGATTACAGTGGGGAGATAACTGGAGTGACAGGCAAAGAATATGAGAAATTCAGTTTGTGTTTTTAATTTGCATGACATTTGACATACAAACTATGGAAGCGGCACCTATGTCATGTGGGAAATAATTGGGTGGACTATAGACTAACATGCGTTTACTGCAAGCATGACAAAATACTATGGGCAGCAAGAAATCTCAGGAACTGTCGTTATATAATTTATACAGTTACAAAATTTACAAAGAGCACAGTTGCTCAGCTTGAATTCTCAGGTCTGAAAATTATTTTCACCCCTGAAATACACTGCTAGTTTGAAGTTTGAACTGCATGGCATTGCTCTAATAAGGTAGATAAATTATCCATGCCATCGTTGGTCACCCAAGTTGGTTCGCAGATGGTCATCTTGCAGTCAATGTCATTTGATAGTAAACTATCAGAAACTCTTTCATGTAATCTTTTCATCTCTTCCTGGAACTAAAACTCTTCTTTCAGCATATGGTGTACTGTCTATATTATATATAATATAACAAACTTTCTAGCTGTTGGATCCAATACAGCTGGACAACCCATTGTAGTTGCCCCTTCTACTGCCAATGCAGTGTTCCTGATCTGTTCATTTACCTTTTCACAGAATTCAATGGCTACCTTATCAAGCTGAAGTTCTCCCTCTGTCTGACCAAAATCTAAATTAGAATTTGACCAAGTTGAATTAGAATTTTAAATTTATTATTTTATATGATATTATAAATTTGGATAATGTAAAACGATATTCATATCAATGATCATGCTTTGCAGCTTTTCAATTCAAACCAAATTGTCATAGTGGACTTAATTGATAAATTATATTTTATATTTATAAATTTTTAAGACCCTGACGCTCCCCCACGTTTCCTAAAAATGGTAAGGAGCGTTTGCATAGGCCGCTCCCGCGCCTCCTTGCTCCCTCGCCCCCTCGTCCCGGAACCTTGGTGGAACATTGCCTTTTGAATGACAACCCACCTTCGTCCAAGTGCTAATGTTGGATGGGTGAGATGCACATGACTGATGCAAGTGGCGGAGGCACATGACATATCATCATCTGATGGTGGCTGGGAGGTGCTGCTGGCTGTATGGCTGACAACTGGCTGTCAAACATAGGAGAAAGTTTCTCCTATGGGGTTACCCATTTTGGTGAGTAACATGGTGAATGTGTAATTTCAGATATACAAAAGAAACTTGGTTTACAAAACTTGAGTGCAGATTACTTGGTTTAAATCAAATTATGATGGTATTTTCTCATGATATAAAAATCGAAGTCCAAAACTGATAGAAATTGAACTGAATGTTCAAAACATACATAGTTGGGAATATCCCTCTTACAAGAACAATATACCTGAGATGGAAGTACTCTGAAAAAGGCCAAGTCTTTTCAAGACGTCAATAGTGTGAGAATTTGTACCCCCAGCTAGTTGAAGGAAGCCTGCAACATGAGACAAGCCATACAATGATCTTCAAAAACCATAGGGCACACTGTAAATTTGAAGGACATGATAAGAGGCAATTTGACATTGACATGTTTCTTTACTTCACTGGCTATGGTTGTCTTTAAAACATAATCACTACCTGGAGGGCGGCTCCTGTCTGCTACCATACGAGCAGCAAAAGCTACAGCTTCCTTTGTGGCACCCTTACCAATGTCTCCACTCATTGGACGTCCATCCAACTGTAATAATTTGCTCCATCAATAAGAGAAATTATGTTGTCTTCATGATGCATGTGCTTATTAAAGAAAACATGTATTTTTAGAAGCGCTAAAATGACATGAATACAAGGAAACCAAGCAGAGAGATGAAATGTTTAGATCCCTTATGTGGGTATCTGCTTTGTGCTGATGTCTCAGACAGTAAGAAATCAACATACAGCTTCACATTTACTCTTGTAACTCTAAGAAAACTCCCATTTTTTTGGTCATGAATCAGTTCAACATTTAGTACTCATAGTTCATGTAGAAAAAAGCACAAGAGCACTAATTATGTGTAGAGGAATGTATTGATGAAGAAAACCACCAAAGAAATAACTAATCTAAATGTCATAAAAGATCATTCCAATGTGAAAGTTCAACTAAAGCAACACTTCAGACATTGTCATAACAAACACTTTTTTTGGATACGTGCAACACAAATTGAATAAGCAGTTCAATACCTCCTTTTCAGTCTCAAGTATACATTAACAAAGCTGGAATAGCTTGAACTCAAAGATTAGATCAACTTGCAGACCCAAAGGCATTCTACAAAAAGCTAGAAAGTTGCATACTGCAAGCACTGTAAACAAACAAAGGCCCTAATAGCAACAATTAAAAGAATCTCCTTGCAGCAAATAAAACATGTGCCATCATAGGCTCTTTTAATAAGCAACTTGCACCCAAGCTATCACAATATGCCTGAAGAGTAACGGTGTCGGATTTAAGGTGCTACATTATTTGAAGAATATATTTGTTGTCTTGCATCACTGAATTAAATCTGAAATGCTTTTTGTCACTTCCAAATTTATACAGTCCACCTAGAACTATTTTCCTGTTTTACTTGAATTTCTGAATGGTATTTTCTGCATCTTAATGTTGCATTTCTTTTTTGAATCCTATTTCACCCACAGGTTCTGTTCCAGACTTAGATGTTAAGGAAACTCTCTTTTAACCCTCTCATGTTGCAAATAATACTTAAAAGTTAATGCTATGGAGGAAAGTTTGAAGTCAGGAAAAATAATCCACATAACCCTGAGGAAGATGCCACAAGAGGGATCTTATAAAGCTCAAAGAAGGGCACAAAATGGACAAACATAGTTAGAACGAAAGGTATAAACTTCCATACCCTAATAAGAACAAAATAGAGCACATCAAACATGAAGTTTCCCTTCATTAAAAGTTTGCTTTCTCAAACCTGGAATCTTTTCTTCTTCTTAGTGGTATTTACTCTTTTCATCCCTTTCTTAAAAAACTTTTTACTCGTTTCTTTATAACAAGGTTAATTTATACTATATAGGCCTAAGAGGTTGTAACTGACTATTGTATTTGTATTCATCTTATTAGGTATCCTTTGGAGGATCATAACCTTACTACCTTAGTCACCACGTATGGCAATTTTTTTTCAAAAAAAGGCTCAAATTTCATCAAAACTCAATCATTGGTGAATTGATGGCACATTTATTTGACCATGTAAAAAAATTTATAACTTCCAAAAATAAATGTTAAGAATCAACATTTATAATTGGTTAAACATAAAAATATATAAGAGCAAAACCATATATGTATGTATGTATGTCAATTAGGTCTGCCTTGGGTGGTTTTACCCCGCGTACTGTATGAGAGGTAACCATGTGATTCTCATCACATGCTAGAGATTTCAGCGCAAGCACCATTCTCCTAGTGGCATCATGTTCCACATAACATTTTGATCATGAGCACTTCAGATTGGTCTTTCAAAGCACATATGTCAAAGATCTTGTTGGATGATGATCTTCCTTGCATAGTGGATATGCCCATTTTTAATGATTTCTTGATGATAGCATGGCTCGGTTTATTTGGCACAGTGAAGATGATGTTGTACACATGATGCTCTATTGATGATTATAATGAAGTCTCATGTATTGGATATTGTCATATCTTTCTTCCTTGCTCATATATGGTAATAGTGTTTCATGTATTTGTCTTTGTCATGACTGTGGTGAACATTGGGTTAAGTCTAATAATGGAACATAACACTTTAAATTGTTTTTATTTGCCTTTTTATACCATGTTGGATCATAGTCATCCTTTAAATAAGTGTTGTCACTGTTGGATTAAGTTAGACTACTAAAGGCCTAGGAAAGTGTACAATGTCCATATCCCAAATCTTAATTTTGAGGAGGTCGCCACTACAAGTTTCTATGTGGAACTTGGAAGGATAAGGGCAGCATTGGGAAAATTTTGACATGCATTACATTACAAATGGTTTATGGTATAGGAGGAACAAAACTCATGTTTGAGACTTTGGAAATCCTCAAGGGCATTAGAGATCTCTGATTTGGGCATGATGCGGTGGCATTGACGAGGATGAAGCGGTGGCACAGTGGAAACTAGGAGCCAATAGGACTTATGACAGGTGACAAAAAGGCAAACAGTACCCAAAACAGGTGGAATGCTTGGCTTAGTCAACAAGGTATTGGAGCAAGAAGAATAAGGTGGAAAGATCAATTTCTATTCATGGAAAAGTCAAAGAAATTAATTGTTGGAATAGATAAGGTAGTTGTTAAAGATTCAAAGAGAATGTTGAGACATATTGAACCGAGATGATAAGAATGTGGACAAACTTCTAGCTATTCCAAGTCAAAAAATATAATTTTTCCAACCAAGTCGAGTTCCAAGGAAGATAAGGAGACAAAGTCAGGTTACTATCTAGTTTCTGAGTGGAACATTCAGGTTTCAACAGGAACGTTGGGCTTCCAAGTGCTCCTATTCTTCATCTGGTCACCTTCCAGACCCTTAGAAAGTGGAGCTTTGAATTACTTTGGGAATTGTGAGGCAATTCGAACCCTCATTGGGAAAATGTAATATTTTATGAAACATTTACTAAGACTCCAACATTTGTATCAATAGTAAGTAGTACTTTCTAGAGGAGGAACCAACTAACCGTTAGCTAATCGTTACTTAGCCGTTAGAATTTTTTTTATAAAAGGCTAGCTCCTCTAGTAAATGTTGTTGACTATGAGATCATTTGATGCCATTATACAGAGAAACTAGTTTGCAAAAAGTACTTTGAAGTTTGTGTACTGAGTTGAATTTTCTATATTTTTCCTTCTTAGAATTCGTCTTTATCATTGTTCTTTATAGAATTGTTTTGCATGTACACTTCTTTCATCACAAGATCAAAATAGTGATCCATTGAGGGGTAGATGGTCAAGTGGAAGGGGACATCAAGGCCCAGTCCTCCACCTCACCCTTAGATAATTTCTAAAAATACACATTCCAAGTGTTGGACATGCCCTCTAGGCAGAATCTCCATCTGAAATTGTGGTGTATTGGCACTATTGTTGTTATTTTTATTGGAGCATCTCTCCTAGTGAGATTGATTTTCCTACAAGTAGTTCAAGGAATTTTACTCCCCCACCGGCGCCCCCCGAAAAAAACCCTCCACACTTCCTCTTTAGTTTCAAAGGGAAAATGACAAAAAGGGTTGTGATCGCAAATCTACAAATTGATAAGGTTAAAAAAGGCAAAGCCCAAGTCTCAACTCTCAGCGGTCCCATAAATAAAATAAAAATAAAAAATAAAATTCTTTTATTTTAAAATTTTATTAGCTTGCGACAAGTTTCCTATTTCCATAGCTAGTAATCCTTGGTGAAAAAGGGCATAAATTTTATATCTTAGCCAAGGAATTGATATATCTGTTTTTTTCAGTTTGTTTTCGATATTTTACAGTTTGTTTTCGATATTTTACATGGGTATACCAAATTTATGTGTGCAGATCTGCAGAAAAATATAGTTGTAGTAGACCTTCTTACTGCAGATTTTCACAAGTCTCCATTTCTACAATTAAGTATTTTTATTTCGCCTTGTCCTAGTTCAGATTAGTTTTACAAGTATATATCTTAAATATCCTTTACAAATATTACTTTTACCTAAAATAAATTGTTGGACTGTGTACCTAAGGGGTTTTCATCCCAAAGCTCCTAAATTGAGTTTCCAGCTTACTGGAAATTCATTTTATTGCAATTCAAAGGCTTAGAAGTGTTTTCCACAAACCAATCTTCTACCTTTCAGTCTCCCTGCCCCTAGATCCAAGATCTAGATGTGTCGAGGAACTTTTGGGTGAGTTTTTTCAAGCAGCTATCGTGTTGAGTTCTGCAGTTTTCTGTAGAAATTATAGACCTGTAAAATAGGGCAGCAAATGGTTCTACAAAATCGGTACATATTTAGTTAGCATATCTTTTGTACATCAAATTTGACTACTTACGTGCCATATCTTGATAGTGTTTAGTGTACTTCTTGTGGTGTTACCGTATTTGACATACATTTTTCACAGTAGAACAACGTGACAGCATTTAAAACAACTCTACTTCAATCATTTGACCCTATTACAAGGCACTAGTCTTCTAATATTTGGATGGAGACATCCAAGAGAAGCCTCTCAGAACCCTTTTAGGTAGGAGTTGGGCTTAAAGAGTTTTACACACAGCTAAAATAAGGGTACTGACAGGCCTGATTTATTGGCAAGCCTGTCACAGAAATAAAAGAGTTGCCACACTGCCATACGAGGCCCTCAATCAGCCTAACTTCAGCCTATACACAGCTCCTAAGGAGGCTGCTAACTCAGCTAAAATAAGGCTGTTAGCTTACCCTAATTGGAGGAATTCATTTGGCCTCTTTGGCATCTCAAAATTTCTATATAACTCTGTCACGACCAATAGTCGTATACGCAGCAGAAATATTAAAATACTTCGTAAACAAAGACATCCATCATAAGATAGTAATTGTAAATTGTATATTGTATAAAGAATTGATGTAGGATGATTACAAATGAGAATGACGGTCCTGTATATATAGCCAAGAAAGTACCCTTTCCCTAACGGTTATGTCCTTAGGGACATACCTTTTCATTAATTGCTAACTAATTAATCATTAATCTTATTTGTTGTCTTTTAAATTATTTGTATTTATTTTTTATATAAATTTAGTTCATTATATTGCCTTCCCCTTCAAAAAGCTTTGTCCTCAAAGCTTATGATGAAGGATCAGATCTCTTTTGTCATTCGGAATATCTTCTTGTTTATGAGCTTCCATCTTTGTTAATACAAGACGATATGATGCTCTAAGCGATAGACAGAATTGTCGTACTGAAAACGGGTCGAACCATCCTAGATTAATCTTCTGGGGAATCTTTTGATCCTTGGAGATGTGTGGTGAATAGTTATCGTATGACCAGACTGAGCTCACTTCAATATTCTTTGGAACATAAGTTTGTTTATGTTCTGCATGATATAGATTTGTAGATTGATTAAGATGTCTACTCTTGTGATTCAAATGTAGATAAGGAAGTTTTCTTGTTTGAACTTCCTTAAACGTTTTAATGGCAGTTTCCTGATTTACTTCAGGCATTGTTATTGTTGAATTGATTACTAAATCCTCATTTGGAGTGTCCGTCATTTGAACGACAACTTTTGAGTATGTTTTTACTTCAGTAGGATTTGGATTTGCCTGAACTGCGAGATTAGTGGTATCGATGTTTGTTTCTTCAGCTTGGATTGCTACATCTGGAGATTTTGATGTTTCCATTGCGACAAGTTCTTCGAACCTATTCGTCAATGATTTCTTATCGTCCTTAAGTATTTTAATTTGTTTGAGCAGATTTTGGTTATGATTTTTGAGACATAAGCATTCCTCATTTTCTGAGTCAACTTTATTTTGGCCTTCAAGCTTCTCATCCCTTAAACACTTGATTTGTTTTAATAATTTTTTGTTCAGGGCTTTTAAACATAAATTCTCCTCTTCTTTTTTTGATATTCTTTTGTTGAATTTTTTGTCAAAACTTTATTTTTCTTGTTCTAACTTGTGCTCCTTAATTTTACATTTTTTGACTTGTGCAAGCAGTTTTTCTTGGTGATCTCTGAGGCGCGAAATTTCTTTGTCTTTGCTGTGGATAACTTTTTCAAGCTCTTTTTGCTTCTTTGATATAGTTTTTTTGTTCTCTTGAAACATCAAGTCCGAGATATCCTTAAAGTATTCTACTGAAGATGTTATTGATTTTGATTTACTTGTTATGTCTCGAAATGTGACCATCTTCTAGTGAAAATTTATGAATCTACACACCAGAAATCCTACTGCAATCACTGGTTTATCATCTCCTACTTGTTTTTACTTTCAACAAGTTATTTAAATATTTAAACAGTGGTCAAAACACTATTGCAGACTACACATACATACATATCATGAACTAAAAATAGAATGAAAAAAATACACAAGGGACATTGTTATTTTTGGACAAACGTCCCCAAAAAAACCCAATGCGGGAAAACCGGTGCAGCATATAGAGGGTTTGTATTGTTAAGCAGATTTTTTAATACAACTAGGGTTCCAAATCCGACTCACCCAACAGAGAATAAGCCCAGCAGAAGTACCTCTATCCAGAGACAGATCAACAAACCCTATAGGTCACTATGTTGTTCCCAGTGCTAAGCAGCGATGGCTACTCCAAGCTCTGCATTGGAACTGTGTCACCTCCTCTAGGAGTTGCGTCACTGTGACACTGTGACTGAGACCCCTTAGCCTCCACTGCATCACTGCATCAGAGCTCTCCCTCTGCGTCACTGCAACACTGCATCACTGAGACCCCTTAACCTCCACTGCGTCACTGTGTCGAAGCTCTCCCTCTCGTCACTGCATCAGAGCTCTCCCTCAACGTTGTCTCCCGTGGTGCTTCTCTGCTTCTCTGCTATGTATTCTTGGCTTTGGACTGAAGTCCCTCCGTCGAACTTCACCACTAACTGCAACAGATCACTTGTTCGATTTTCTCAACAAACCTCGCCCCAGAAAAATCAAACTGTCTGATCTCTCAAGTGTATCTCCAACCGACCCTCACTTAGAAGTTTCTTATCACCCATATTCTTATTAATACCCATTAATATTTTTATTTTCCTAAGTTTAGACTTAGGAACCATTTAAAAATATTAATTATTTTAATAACTCCTCATCCGGGTGGAATTTCTCTAAACGATTTTTGGGTTTTGGAGATCTCATGCAGTGTTGCGAAAATTGCGATATTATCGCGATAATATCGTGAAATCTTGATTTTTTGAGTTTGGCGATATTATCGCCTGATTTTTATGTTAATTTTTTTTCACAAAAAATTGAGAAAAAATCGCAATAACTTGAAAAAATCGTGGATTATTTGGGAAAAATCTTGAAATATATATATATATATATATATATATATAATATATATATATAATATTTCAAGTTTTTTGATGAGGAGGAGGAGGTGACACAACCTACCCAGGCTAACCCTGTCACTAGTAGAGGACATGATCTCCGTCTACCTCCTGTAGCTCCTAGTTCTTCAACTTCTAGAGCACAGTAGAGTCCACTGCCAACTCCACCAGCATCTACATCTAGAGGGAAAGGGAAAGCTATTGCATTTTCTCGCAAGAGGGGCAGAGGAAATCAATAGTATTATACTTTAGTTATTTGGTTCATTTCATTGTATATGACATTATGACTCATGATATGAGATACATTATTATATTTTTGTTGATATTTTGAGGCTGAGTTGGGACTCAGGAGTCAGGACTTACTATTCAGGACATGATTCATTGTTCTGTGTGATGTAGCACTAGAAGTGATATTACACATCTTATATATTAGTTCTTTTATCATATTTATGTGTCAATGTATTTATTTTATGTTGTAGATGCTTTAGATATTTAAAAAATTGGAAAAAAATGAATATGTGATCCAGGAGTTTGGCACCTCAAGGATCCTACCCATCATGTAGTCCTCTCAACTACAACTCCATGTCACCCCACCTCTTCTCCAGAGGCACATGAGCACTCATGGCACAATCGTCATCCTCACCTTCCCTGTCAGCTTTCATAGAGCAACCTTCGATTCAAAAGCTTCCTCCTTGCCCTTCTTTCGGGGGCATTGAGTGGCGAAATGTCCAAGTTACCCACACTTGAAGCATCTGATCTTGAAAATATCCTCCTTCTGCTTCTGTTGCCCTTGTTGTCTCGATGATGCGAGAGTTGCATCCTCCTCCTCCTCCTTCTTGAGTCGGGCTCCTTTGCCGCTACCCTCCGCCTTGGTCAACCTATTGATCTCTTCTTGTCGAAGAGTTGCCCACATCCCCTCCCAACTGGGGAGAGTCGCTCTACCCAAGATACTTTGGACAAATGTCTCCTAGTCCTTGATGACTGCATTCAGGGTAGTCCTGACCAAGAACTCAGGATTTGGTGTATACCCCACAGAATTCAACTGATCTCTAATCCCTTGCAACCTGAGAAGGAATGGATCGATCTCTTCTCCCTTCTGCATCTGGTATTATCTTAGCTGATTTTCTAATAGCAGTTTCCATTGGACAGCAGTGCCTTGGTACAAGGTGGTCAGCACCTCCCACATCTCCCTTGTTGTTTCCTTCTCAGCAATGTGTGGTACTACATGATCTTTGACCCCATCTAGGATCATGCACTTGGCCCTCGTCTGGGCTTCCTCTTACTTCTTTAACAGATTAGTGTCAACGGGAACAACAATTACTTTCAAGGCATATTCCTTAATGCGATGTTGGTCTAGGATTGCCAAGATACTGCCCTTCAGATGACAAAATTGGATGCTCCATCCAATCTGTCCTGATCCCCTAGTCCATTGACCGCCATCTCTGGTCAACAAATATAGGATTGGTTCTCTTCTCCCTCTCCTGCTGTTAATCCAACAAGACTCGGATTTGGATTTCTTCGACGCTAGAAATCCTCTAAGGAACAAGCTCCTCTAGACTCCCTCTGAGGCTTGATTTCCTTCACGGAAATCCTCTGGCCAAATGTCGAATCACTCCTCTCCAATCCTCCTTTGCTGCTACAACCTGGATATAGATTTCTTTGGCTAGAAATCTATCAAGGCAATGACTCCCTCTACCTCGGCTTTGTCTCCACAGACATTGTTCTGGACCAACAGCAATAGCGTCCCACCAACTCCTCAAATCTGCTCTGTTCCCCCAGCCCCGACAACTGAAGAATCTAAGCTTCTCTGGCTCTGCGCAATCACTACGTGAGCTAGATCAGCTCCTCTTGGCCACTGCGTCATTCCTTCCTGGTCTAAAAAGATGGCGTGGCTCTGCGTGAGCCTGATCTGCCCCTCTCTGCTTCTAGGTTGGCCTAGACAGCTAATGCAGTTACTGCGTGGGCTACTCCCAGCTACTGCGTCACCCTCATCTGCCTCAGAATGTTGATGCAGGTACTGCATGAGCCTCTGTGTCACCTCTTCTGCATTATGTCACCCTCCCTCTGCATCTCTGGCTCTGGAATAGCGTTGTCACTCGAGACAGCTGCCTCTCTGCAGCAAATTCTCCAGACCTCCTGGCTGGTATCTTCAGTCTGCTATGATCTGCAACCTGGCTATGATAACATGTGAAAATTTCTGAATCTGCACATCAGAAATCCTACTACAATCACTGGTTTATCATCTCCTAGTTTTTACATTCAACAAGTTATTTAATTTTATAAAAATCAATGAAAACACTATTGCAGACTACACATATATACAGATCATGAACCGAAAATAGAATGAGACAAATACACTAGGGACACTGTTATTTTTGGAAAATCGGTGCAACATATAGAGTGTTTGTATTATTAAGCAGATTTTTTAATACAACTAGGGTGCCAAATCCGGCTCACCCAACAGAAAATAAACCCAGCGTACCTCTATCCAAAGGCAGATGAACAAACCCCACATGTGACTGCGTTGTTCCCAGTGCTGAGCAGCAATGGCTACTCCAAGCTCTGTGCTGGAACTGCATCACCTCCTCTAGGAGCTACGTCACTGTGACACTGTGTCACTGAGACCCCTTAGTCTCCATTGCATCACTGCATCAGAGCTCTCCCTTTGCATCTCTGAGACCCCTTAGTCTCCATTGCATCACTGCATCAGAGCTCTCCCTTTGCATCTCTGAGACCCCTTAGTCTCCATTGCATCACTGCATCAGAGCTCTCCCTTTGCATCTCTGAGACCCCTTAGCCTCCTGTTAAATTATGGTATGTTCTATTGTTAAGAGCAATTTACTACAATTCTTCTTATTAGCCCAATATCAATTTCCAGTATTGCAATCACATCAACATGATAGTAAAATGCAGATAGAACATAAATGTAAACGACAAAAGACAAGCCAAGACAAGAGACACAAAATGTGGCACCAGCCAGGGACAAACCCCAATGTGAGGAAACCCTTTGATCAATTCTTCTATATTCTTCAATAATTTAGGGGAGAGAGAGAGAGAGTACAATATCACAAATCTATGATTTACAACAGCAACAATATAATCTTGATCAACAAGGTCAAGCTTGGACAAATAGCTCCCAAAAGACCTTAAATCAAATTAGGAGAACTTGACCTCCAACAGCAATAAATAGTAGCCCAAAACAGTGAACGCAAGGAGGTCAAACAAGCAGTCAATGCTACAGCAATACTACAGTCAGCCCTAGCTAGTCAACGTTGTCCCAGACATGTCCTCCAACAGGTCAACGCATGTTGTCCAACAATGTGGCTAGCCTAGGAGAGGTTGTTGTTGGAATTTCTAAGTCTAACTGTTAGAAACCCTTCATGTACTTTTCTGATTTATTTCTGCCTACTTGTTCTGATTAATTAACAAGTTATTTACCATGTAAATACTGAAAATAAATACAAGTACATGCTCAACACATTACATATCATCAACTGAAGGAAACAAAACAAGCACACAAGTGACACCATTGTTTTTGGACCTGTTGACCTCTACTGGTCAACTACCCATGCAGTACCCCCCCTTTTTCTTCGCAAAAAGGGGCAGCACCTGATCAGCGTATCCGTGCCATCCTGCAGTCATCAGCATCTTGATCATTTAATTGTAAACCCAGTCTGCATGTATTAATTGTAAAAATCTTAGCAGATATGAGTCGTATATGTAAATTGCCTAGATGGACCTAACTTTCTTATGATAATCTATGTCCCGGAAGGTTTTTCGTCTCACCGATCCACGGATCGGCAGAGTTTTCCTTCAAACCTGACCCCAAAGCCGGGATAGATTTTGTCATTGGAATTTTAGGAGAATCCTAGTGTGTTGATCTACTAGATTATAGTTGTGTCGCAGAACTGGGTGGTCTATGAGGATCTATGTTAAAGGGGTTTTTCCCCCTTAAGATGTAAATTGTAAAAGTCATGATGTGTCCTGAGGGTCGAAAAATGTTTTAAATCCCCTCATGAGTCCTAAGTCCTAGGTCCTAGGTGATGTTTCTGAAGGCTTAGTTCGATGATCCATTTTAAAATGAATTAAGAAATTAAAAAATGAATAAAAATAATAAAATAATAAAATAAAGCAAAAAACCCTAACTAATAAAATAATAATTTTTTAAGTGAATAAATCGACGGATGAGATCAAGAGATGTCTTGATCCTCATCAACGGTCGAGATCATTTCAACATGGATCACTTGAACTAGCCATTGGGATCATTTCCTTTATATAGTTTTTTAGGGGTTCATTTCAGATCATCTGATCTGTGAGTCTAAGACTGAAGAAGCTCTCTTGTAAATCTGTTTCTGGTTAATAAAAGAAGACTTTGGGGTCCATATCTTGCTGGTGTTACTCTCTTGAAATGCTGTGAGATTGTTTAATTTTCTAAATATGTTATTTTCAGCTGTTAATAATAGCTTTTGTAGAGTATTGTGAGGACAGGTATCTTGTTTCACTTGCTAGGGTTTAGGTGTTGTTAGGCTTTCTGAAGTAATGGCAGGTATCTCCATTACTTCCTGAGACCTAGCAGCATTTTTGCCCTCTTTACTAATGGTTGTTTTGAGTTGTGCAGAAAACATTTTTTGAAGGAATTTTGTGGGCGTTCGGGGAAGTTCTCGACTGAACCAGCCAGCTCCCACAAGCATTTTTTTGCTGAGCCCAGTTGGATTTGATCCTGGGTCTATCATTCAGTTTATTTTTAATTTGCATGAGAAATTTTTCTGAAGTTCTTCACAGTGAAAATCTGAAAATCTTTATTTCTTTAAAATATTTATGTGCTTACTGCCTAATCTGGCTGCTAAGGGGCCAAAAATTTGTAAATAAATGTAAATTTTTTTAGGGTTTTATTAGTTTTTATTTGTTTCCAGCGTTTGGTTGCTTGTTTCTTTGTTTTCAGGATTGCAGGTACAGGTTTTCAATCTGCTGGGGTTTCATTATCTAAAGGAGGTTTATTTGGGCTCCCCATTGATCTGTATGTTGCAAGGGGATCACTGTACTCCTTCAACTTTCTGCCTCTATACATTTCCACGCTGCCTCTCTGCCTGTGTCTCCTTTTCACGTCAACCTCACAAACCCGCAAGAGACCCTGCAAAACGCTAAAGAAATCGCATCATTTTTTCTGGGCTAAACGTCGTGCACCTTCATCAGAACCTCCCGCTGTCTACAACCTGCAAAACGAGCAAACAAACTCCGGCATATGGTAAATACATAAGGGCAGACACAGGTTTGATTTAATTGTCTTCATGTTTTTTAAAGGGTCACGTTTATGTGTACGCGGTTGAAAGAAAATCGTCTTTCAGTTTGGTGAGCCACGGTAAAATCTCTCACGTTGATTTTTTTTTACCGTCTATAAGTTAAATTGAAATTCTCCGTTCAGCATAGCATAGAAATCGATTTTTTCATTGGGCCTGTGTCAGTGCATATTTATGTGGGTTTTACACCTAACAGTGGCCTCCCGAGTCCTCATCGTTGAACCTGCAAACCCATTTGCCCTCCGCTCCACGTGAAGTCTCCCTTGCCCGCTGCCTATCTGTGCCATCAACCTGCATACAAAAACGAATTGATCCCGATCTCTGCTGATTGAAACGTGCTGCTGCGTGGATCAGGTGTTCACCCATCAAGCCTCAGAACCTGCACGCAGTCACCCTGTCACCATTAATCACCTGCAAAAATAAACAAAAAAAACGAAAATCGATTTCTTTTCAATGCGTTTAATTCGTAGGGTTGATTGATCGATTTTGTTTTTGCATGCGTTCGTGGGTTTTGAGTTTTTTTTAGTTAGCGTAGCTGTAGATTTAGAAATAAAATCGGTTTCGTTTTTTTTTTTATCATGGTATATACACATGCGTTTTGATAGCTTAGGTAAATTCGATTTTTATTTTTTATTTTTTATTTAATGTAATTACGTTTCATTTTCTTAAAGTTTAGGTTTTACAAAAATAAAAAATAAAAAAAAGGTAAATCGTTTTCCTTGTTTTGTTTAGTCACGTATTTTTTTTTATGTTTTGGTTTTAACTTTATGTATATATCATATGTTTGATTTAGATTTAACTTCTTAGATTTAGATTTTGTTATAAAAAATAAAAAAATAAAAAAATCGGATTCATTTTTTTTAGATTTAAAATAGTTTAGTTACTTTTCTTCTTTTTTTAGTTTTTTTATTTAGTTTTAGTTAGATACATATATGTGTTTGATCTAAATTTAATATTTTTTTTTTTAAATAAAAAAAGGGTAAAAGGTTTTTTGTAAAAAATATATATATTTAAAAAGTTACAAAAAAAAAATCTTAGGTTTTTCTTTTTTTTAGGGTTTTAATTTTGATTTAAAATAGATTTTTCTTATTTTTTGTTTTTAGAAAAATTAAAAAAATCATAAAAAATATAAAATAAAAAATCAATAAAAAAATTTTAGGGTTTTTTTAGATTAAATTTTGTTTCAAGTTAAAATTTTGTCGAGAAAAGCCATAAAAATTTATCGTGGAAAATTATTCTTGCGAGATTCAGTTGTTTTTCAATTATTATCTTTCATGCTGAGATCTAAAATTTTCAAGTCGAGACACGAATATGATATCTAGTTAATGGTTTATGACTCGTGGTGGTTTGAAGCATTCATCTTATTAAATCTTCAGTTGCTGGATATCATTTTGGTCATTCTAAGAGCACTGTGATTTAGCTAATGACAAATGATTGTTGTTTCATGTTTCTATAATCATCTAACAAGTAATCGATTTAATAACAATCTCTTAAGGCACTGGTCTGCTAAGTTAATCAAATTCATCTAGTGCTTATCTTATCATGTCTCGTGTCTCCCAACCAACTGGTCGACAATTGGTCTTCATCATCTCACAGGGTCTACCCCCCTTAGCCGCGGGAGACAGGCTTAAACGGAGGGATCGGGGATCAGAGTGACAGCCCTCGGTTTGAGCATTGTCGTGTCAATCTGCGCGACAACATTTCTTGGCGCCGTTGCCGGGGATAGAGTTTTTCTGTCCCTGGGGTTTCATCGACATTCATCTTCTCATCTTCTCATCTCTCATTGGAGCTGGTAGATTCAATATTTTGGCATCTTTTCATCACATATCAACAGCATCTCTTCGGTTTTGTTTCTTGTTTGGGTGGCGACTCCATTTTCTCATTTTTCCCGGACAAGAAGCCTTCCTCATATCTGCTTGTTGGTACCCTTTTAGATCTTAGAATCAGATTTATTGTTCAAGTGGCGACTCCACTTCTTTCATTTTTTTATTTTCTTGAGCAGAAATCTCTTTCTATCATCCATTTGATCCCTTATTGTTCATCATGGATTATTCGTTTAAACCATGTCATTTTGATGACCTCCATGACATTCCGGAAGTGGCCATCTCTAAATTACCTTTGTTCTCAATTGGTGATGCAGTCGCTGTAAAAAGGCATCTAGCCTTGTTCACTCGCATAATGATCATATATTGTAGACCCCCTCAGTACAATCACGAAGATGTCAAAATGTGTCTTTTTGTCTTTTCTTTAGAGGGTGATGCTTTAATTTGGTTTAATAAGTGTCCTGAAGATTCTTTCACTTCTTTACAAGACATTGTCGATGTTTTTAGAGATAGATATGGTTATCCAGATAGCTTGCTTTGTGCCCCTAAAACTGTGCAGCAGAATGAAAAAGGTCCAGCTGTCGGTGAAAGATTCCAAGACAATTCTTCATATCAGAATGTGCCATCCACTTGTGCCATTACAGATCAGATTCATGACAATGGAAAAGCAGGGACAAATGAAAATGAAAATGAAGATCAAAAGCAAATTATACAGGAACTAATGTTGCTGGTAAAAAATATGGAAATCAATCAAACTAGTTACGCCAATGATGTGAGAACTTTATGCACCCACCTGGAAAAACGTAATAGGGAGATGGAAATCATGCAAAATCAACATGCTAAGGAAATTGAAGACATGAAGGTTAATCACAACACAGAAATTAGTTTTATGAAAAGCAAGTTGTCAGGCTTAGAGGAAAATATGATGACCATGAGAGCTGATCATGATAGGGAAATTAATTTTATGCAAAACAAGTTATTAACTATGGATGAAGAAATGACTATCATGACATTTGATGATAATAATCAGTTGGCTGCCATGCAAGCAAATCATGAGGAAGAGATAAACTCTATGCAGCATTGCTTGATGATCATAAAAGAAAAAGACGATAAAGTAATAAAAGATATGAAAGCTAATCAGATATGCCTTCAGAAAAAATTATTGACCATGGAAGAAGATCATACCAGGGAAATCAGTGCTATAAAAGTTGAACACTCTAGCCAGATAAATCAGGAGCCTTCTCATTTGTCGCAACAAGCTCCATCTTACTATGAGGAGGTCATTGGTTCGATTGAAAGGTGGTTAATTGAAGGTGATCCAGATAAACCTAAAAACGATAAAGATCA
>APFE030364261.1:0-22743 GCA_000404065.3 Pinus taeda | reverse complement strand
ATTTTTAAGACCCTGACGCTCCCCCACGTTTCCTAAAAAATGGTAGGGAGCTTTTGCATAGGCCGCTCCCACGCCCCCTCGCTCCCTCGCCCCCTCGTCCCGGAACCTTGGTGGAACATTGAAAATACGTCACCTCCACGTGTTGAATCCCTCTATCAAGAAGCATATGCAACCCTAATTGAGAAAGATGCCCTAGCTGTAGTTAGTGTCTTTACTTAAGATGTCGAAATGAGGTTAAGGAAGGAAAAATGTGAAATTTAAGATGATTTTAAGATGATCAACCATGCAACAAAAGGGTAATGCCTTGACCTTGGGTGATGGGGTCTAGGGGATGTGGTTAAACTTTTAAAGATTCCTAAATCTCGGCAAAGGTGTAAGGGAATAAGAAAACCTAGCTTTCAAACCATAACTATCACTTTTGTGAGGGAGCAAAGTCAATGGGGCGACCTAGTTTAAAGGTTCACGCATGGGATTGCCATTCACATTCTATAAGGGGGTAGTGCATGCAATACTATCATTAAGAGTCCATAGAATAGTTTCCAACCATAAATTTGCAAATGGAAATGGAAATCTTAGATAATCAATCATTCCATACAATAGCCACAAAATAACAAAAATTTATCAAATACAATATACAGTTACAAAATAAAATGCATGTACAAGTCCTTTATTGCTCTAAAATGACATCTGCAAAGCCAAGAAATAGCTCCATTAGCAAAAGTCCACCATAGATCACATCTCCACAAGATTCAAGTCACAAATCAGCTAGATCGAGTTTTTGTAAGAGGGCGAAAGACGTCAAAAGTGATGATGACCAAATGAGGTATGCTTATCGTTAATTTTCCTTGAAAATCCTGCCACTGTTATGATGAACAATTTGAAACTAAATGTTCTTTCACCAAGACAAAATTTTCTTAACAATAGATAAGCAGTGGAATAATCACAAAGATAAAGACAATCACACAAATACACAATGATTTTTCTAGGGAAACCCAACTGGGAAAACTCTCTCCTTTGCTGTAGAATTTATTTATAGAATTTGAGCAATTAGAACTCTTACAAGGCAATTTATCACATTGATAACTAACTTGTTCTCACTGCTACATTGGCTAGAAACACCTTGCTACAACTTTGACCTAGCTCCTCCTTGCTTGCGGCCTGCTTGGTCCTCTTTCCTTGTGCAGGAGATCTCCTATTTCCTAGTGCAAATCTCGCTGCAAGAAGGTCTCTCTATCATTGTGTATTGGACCCTCCAAAATACACTCTACTAGCAAGGCTCTCACACACAAATTGGCGCAAACTCTCATAATCTAGTGAGTTGTGTCTTGTCACAGTCCTTCGTGAGCAAAACCAATGATTACAATTGTGCCTTTCGACCTCCTTGTAAGCTTTTTTAATATGTTAAATCTAGCAAGTTATATTTTTGGAACTCAAATTAGTGATTGATGAGTTAACTGGGTCTAACTGACTCATGCAACTCGTCCATCCTCAATTTAGAACTTGAGACTCACTCACTTGTCTTTTTCCAAAGATAACTTGCACTAGAAGACAACAAACTGAGCCTTACACTTCTGCATATCAAGCAAACTTCTTCATGAATTGTCCTAACTTATAGGAACTCAACCTAATTTTTAGGAATTCATCCTAAATTTTAGGAACTCGTCCTAACTTTTAGGAACTCGTGCATGCTAAGGAAAAACTGCTTCTTGATCTCTTTGACTAAGGCAGAAGTAGAAGAAGGACCCCTCTCGCTACTATTTTCAACACTCCCTCTTAGCGAGGAAGGTGCTTCTCAAAGAACCTCGTCCACTTGGATCTGTCTCCAACACTACCATGTTCTCCATTGCTGTAGTTGCTCCCTCTTATCTACAATACTTCCCTGCTTTCTTCTGCAGAACCTGTTCTGAAGACCTATTATTTCCCACCATGTTCTGTGAGTCTATCACTTCAGTCATAAGTGCCATGAACCTTGTGAACCTCTGTGGCTGCTTCCTTTGGTTGAAGGTGATACTGGAAGATCCAACTCTCTCCCGGTCTCCCTTAACCAAATCCTTTACCCACTTGGCAAGATTCTGGTTACTCCAGAATGCTGCTCCTAGGGCACCCAAATTTGCCCTTTCACTGTGACACATCAACCCTATTGTCACTCTCCTCATGGCCTTTGAAATTGCCCACACACTGTGAAATCGTTGACTGATCTAGGGCTTGCAAATGAACCACTAATAGTCCATACACTTATTGTTCTTAGGCTGCTTTATAGCTTTGTCCAAATACTCTTAGGACAGTCTTCCACCTAGTAAAATCTCTCCGTACCCTTCGCTGCCCTTGCATATCTAGGTCTCCTTGTCAAATACTTGACAAGACCTGGGCCTCATGCATAGCCACTCCTTAAGAGATCTTTGCACTTGTGGATCCATGAGTTTCTGCCCTAAAAACTTTCAGGGCAAACCTACAATATACTATCATTAGTGCTCCTTGACAACCATACAATGACCCTAACTTTGTCCATACTTGCATGTTGTTTTTGCACTGACTTTAGGCTTGACTGTGTTGACTATCCTCACACTGCAACAACCCTAGGCTAGGGCATCTAAATCTGTTGTTCAAACTCTTTGAACATACTTCATTACCAACACTTTCGCTTCCTTCTTCACTTCATGACAACTCTTCCATCTTTTGCCCTACACGCCTTCCGATTCACTCTTGGAGACACATTTAGGGAGAAAACTTCTGAAGGTTGTTCTTGCTTGAAGAAAACCTCATCTAGGGCATATGACTTGTTGTCTTAGACCTTATGACAACTCTCCATCACCTAGCAAATCAACCTCTAGGATACTGATTAACTCACCTTTCAAGACATCCACACTATCCTGAAATATTTGTTGTCCTGTGCACTAGAATTGAGGTTCTCGACCCTCCTTTTAGGGCTTCTGTCACCACCATGACAACCCAAACTTTGGCTCTGATACATAGTGTTGTGACTCTCTCAAATTAGGGTAGGATCCACCTAGGACCTCCTCAATTCATGCTCCTTTATGTCTACGGTCACACTACCTACGCCTCGAACCTGTGCATAATCCATGCGCTCAGATATGAGGGTAATCTGTCCTAAAACCAATCATCAATTGAGGTCTTAAGGCCTCCTTTCAGATGAGGTTTAGAGTTGTGGCCCTCTCTAATGTACTACGGGACTCGACCTAAATATTTCACCCACAAAACTTCCACATAATCAAACACTCGTCCAACAACTCCTCCTAAACTCTGCCTGTCCAGATGACAAGAAAGCACAAAACTCGTTCTCCTCTTCACGTTGGATCAACTCCTTAGGTCTGTGACTAGATCGGATTGGTATCCACTTAGGTGAGATGCACTTGGATGGTTAGTGATGGTCTTTATACTGACTCTGCTTTGATACCATGTTAATTTTCCTTGAAATCTTCCAACTGCTATGATGAACAGTCTGAAATTAAACGTTCCTTCCCCAAGACACAAAATTTTCTTAACAATGGATAAGCAACAAAATAATCACAGAGAAAAAAACACCATCACACAAATACATAGTTATTTTTCTAGGGAAAACCTATTAGGAAAACACTTTCCTTTGTTGTAGAATTTATTGATAGAATATGAGCAATTAGATCTCTTACAGGGCAATTTATCGCACTAATAACTAACTCGTTCTCACTGCTACACTAGCTAGAAGCACCCTGCTACAACTTTGACCCAACTTGTCCTTGCTTGCGGCCTGCCTAGCGCTCTTTCCTTGTGCAAGAGATCTCCTATTTCCTAGCGCAAATCTGGTTGCAAGAAGGTCTCTCTATCACTGCGTATTGGACCCTCCAAAATATGCTCTACCAACAAGGCTCTCACAGACAAACTGGTGCAAACTCTCACAATCTAGTGAGTTGTGTCTTGTCACAGTGCTTTGTGAGCAATACAACTGATTACAATTGTGCCTTTCGACCTCTTTATAATATTTTAGAATAGGCTAAATTTGGCAAGTTACATTTTTGGAACTCAAACTAGTGATTGATGAGTTAACTGGGTCTAACTGATTCATGCAACTAGTCCATCCTCAATTTAGAACTTGAGACTCACTCGCTTATCTTTGTCCAAAGATAACTCGCACTAGAAGACAATAAATTGAGCCTTCCACTTTTGCATATCAGTCAAATTGCTTCATGAACTATCCTAACTTATAAGGACTCACCCTAATTTTTAGGAATTTGTCCTAAATTTTAGGAACTCGTCCTAGCGTTCAGGAACTTGTGCATGCTAAGGAAAAACTGCTTCTTGGTCTCTTTGACTAAGGCACAAGTCAAAGAAGGACCTTTCTCGCTACTATTTTAAACACCTATCCTCTACTTATATGAAGATTAGGACAAGTAATTTTGTTTATAAAGTCCCTAAAAACAAGTTTAATCACTAACTGACCTTGGGTAACAAGCCAACCCATTAGCTAGCATCAAAATAATCCTAATTCACGCACATGTGTGAGCCATAGCCTCTATAATATTGCCGTCATCCATCATAAACGCTCCAAATGCCATATCCAAGGGTGATGAGGTGTCTAAGAAGGTGTGGAACCCTGGTAATTCCAAAATTTGAGGGTTGGCCCTCAAATTTACTATATAATCTCTTATGGGATCCCATGATCCAGCTAGGGTGTCATAAAGTGGTCTCCATGGGTCTTCGACTTATAAATGAGGGCTCCTTCTTTCCAACATTAAGGCTTCCTCTAGTGCATCAATGCTCCCTAGTCTCTCAGTTTGAGGTCATCCTCTTCTAGTCTCTAAATCAATTCCTGCCCATCAAGTTGTGTCAAGGCCATCTTGGGGGCATGCTGTGTCTACTAATGTCATCTTGAAGAATCCTTAAATTTGGGTCAAAGTTGACCAACGTCCTGGGTCCTGGTGGTACTTTGGGATATGTATCATTTGCTAGAGCTGCTTGGAGGCTCCAGTCTCTCATCACTGTACCCGTTTTGGCTAATGCACTTCTTTGAAGGGATTGTGTACTTGTGGAGTGCGTACCCAAAGGCTGGGCTATTGAACCACTTGACAAGAGCAACATGGGATTCTAGTGAAAGAAACTGGTCATTAGGGGCTAAGATGAATAATGCATCTAAGTGAACCAAACTTGAATGTTAAGGGCAATTTAATACATCAAACGAGGACCCCTTTCCAAAATCAAGACCAAGATCTTCCATTGGTGTTTTTTCCTTAGGTAGGGGTGGTTAAAGGTCAATCCTATTAGATGCTTCCAACCCCTAAGGGGAAGTAATAGTTATGTTGTCAGCCCTTCAATTGATAGGTATTAGTGAACAATAATGTGTTAATGGTTTGGAGAAGACTTCATGGCCAAGTGTTATAGTTAAAGGGACTAGTTGATGTGGTGTCCACATCCTAACTGTATAGATGTGACGAGGGAGCATTCGTGGATGCATGAGATACTAGCTTGGCCTTGGCTTTTTCACCCCTCATGTGCGCCTTTTAGTTTTGCTTGATTTTTCTTTGCATTACTAAACATATCTCAAAGGGTTAGAGTTTGCTTTGAATGATGTATAACATTTGTATTACCCCTTAAGGATGAGTCATTTCATTGCTCATTGTTGTTGGAGCCTGAATTTGTAAGGGAGGGTTGTTGTCCTCATTATTGTATTTAGAGCTAAAATTACTCAAGTAATTTTTAATTTTAATTTTTAATTTTTTTTGTCCTGGCATGGTTGGTGCTTATAATCTGTAAAAGTTTTTTTAACATGGTTGGTGCTTATCATTTGTAAAAGTTTTTTTAACTGGCAAAAATTAACAATTGGATGAAATAATGATTCACTCCCCCTCTTAGTATTTCTAAGAGGTTATCTAATCTTTGAGTAGCGGAAGCCTTGTGGTGATACTATCTATTCACAAAACAATAGGGAACAATTACTAAAGTGACAATGGTGGTTGATCCCATTGTTTCCCTTAACCTAGATTGCTTATTGAGGCTTTGCATTAAGGTGCTAGATTTTGTGGTAACATGAACATTGAGCCCTTGATGATGGCATGCTCATTCTTGATGATTTTTAGCATGATGGTGATGACATACTCCTTTGGAAGGCTCTTGACACATTTGGATGGATAATGCCATACCTTGGCATGAGGATGTCACCTTTGGATGAGTGCTACCCTTTAATGAGTATACGTGGAGCTATTTTGGTAGTTTGATTAGATGTCGAGGCACCTTTTTGATGATTGGAGATTAGTTTTGGGGTAGGAAATCCTCTCTTGATGAGGAGATGCACGTTTTCATGATGAGACATGACTTTTACAGTGTTTTTAGCCCTATTTGGAGATGACATCAGCCTTGGAGGCATTTTCACTCACATATGTGGGTTAGTTTGTGGACAATTATTATGTTTTAGCATTCATGAGGCTATTTTGTGGGTCAGCTTGAGAACCTATTTCACGGATATGGATTTTTTTAGGGGCTTTAAGCCTAATTTAGCATTCATGAGGCTATTTTGTGGGTTGGCTTGAGAAACTATTTCACGGATATGGATTTTTTTAGGGGCTTTAAGCCTAATTCACAAGGTTTTTTTACCAAGTTCTCTTTAGTTGCCCTAGGTATAACTTCCTCCCTTTTTGTCCAAGAGAATAGAATAATGTTAGGGTTGAAGGATTAAGGGGCACAAGTTTGTTTTTGAATCCACATCCATCTCTTTTCTTCAAAAGATTATTACTCCTAGACTCCATAGCCCTATATTGATAAGGCACTTGCCTTATCTCTTGTGTCAATCTTTAAAACCCTAAAATATTTTATTTATTTATTTATTTATTTTTATTCTAGAGTAAATTTAGGGTTTAATTAAAGCAAAATTACTTATTTTTAGTGTTTAGTGGCTTGGACATTGATGTCCTATGATTGGGGGTTGTTTGTAATTCATAGTATAAGAAAGGTTATATTTATTGTGCATTTTCTAGCCATTAATTAGAACTGATGTCTAGGGTTTAAGTGCTGTTACATGTTTTTTAACCATAGAAAATTTCTGAATTTATTCTCTTGTTTACTCAATTTTTAGCCCTTATTTTACACTTTATTATCATAGTTTCCGGAGCTGAATTTGCTACTGTTATAAGCTATTGCATAGCTGGAAATTCTGATTTGAAGAGTGAAATAATGGCGATGAAGTGTAATTTATTGATTGTGTGTGTTTGAAAACCTATTTTAATTTTGATTGGTTGACCTAAGCCTCTAGATTCAGCCATATGAACTTTTGAAGTCAAATCTTGAAGTTACTTTCCATTCCACCCTAAATCCCAATTTCCTATCTTTATCCCTAGGTGTAAGTCATTGTAGAACCCTTAGGGGACACTTAGCTTGAGCTAATTAGGTTACCTAAGATCTACTAGTGAAGACTCCCTAATGTTGGATTGTGTCCATCACTAAAATGCGGGGTGTTGTTTAGGTGACAGTGGTGACACTCCCATTGTTGCACTTGACCTGGGTTGCCTAGTGAGGCTTTGAACTAAGGTGCTAGATTTTGCTGTAACAAGTAAATATTTAAAATTTGCATTTCTAGGACCTTACAATTTTTTTTCCGAAGTCTGGTAAATGCTCTTACTAGCTTACCTAATTTTAGTCAGATTCATACTTTATAGTAAACAGTCTGAGGTATATTCATGTACCTCCTTCTATTTACATATATCTTGCAATGATGATCAAGAGTTACCAATATAGCATTTATATGTGCGTCCATATATGTGGTATCATTTAGACTTCGCCATGTTCCTTCGACCACAACAACTGACCACCAGAACCAGCAAAAACTTGCCCAACTTGTATGAACCAGTAATGATGGCATAACTGATTTCTCGCTTGTTTAATCTGAATGCTGTCTGATTCCATTGTGCTCATGTATTATCCAGGTCTCTATCTGTAGTCCATATTACTACTGGCTGCTCCATCTCTGCCTTTCACACCTTCATCCCATTTTTGGTTATTGGAGACTCTTTCTGAAATTCTGCTTCTTTGATGTCTTTCCAATCATGTTTGCAATGGCAACCTTGCGTTTTCTTCCCCTCACTGACCAAACTCGCATATCTTATAGTTAGGTTCTCAGGATACTGCTCATCACTTGGCATTTAACCCTAGTTTAAACCCATCTATTCAAGCTTGCTAAATGTGAAAATTTCCTATTTACTGAATAGGATGAATCTAATAACCAGTAGCCTGCATTTGTTTTTATAGATTTTTGTAATTTAAATGTAAGACTTGTGTTCTTTATTTAAGAGAGTTCTCTTGACAATCAATGTTGTTGGGGGTTAATTTTACTTACATGCTGCCTGTTTTTTGTGATCAGTTGTTAACTTGACGCTCATCGACCTACCCGGTTTAACAAAAGTAGCTGTTGGTATGTTTAAAAACTTTTGTATTTATACCTTAGATGTAGACACTTTGTTAGATATCTTGCATGAGTTATAGAGCTTGGGATTTTCAGGTCTAATGTCATTGTTCTTTTAGTGCAGAAGGACAACCAGATACCATTGTTGCAGAAATTGAGAATTTGGTTCGCACTTATATTGAGAAGGTGTCCATTATAGATTATCTATATTCTCCATTTTGGCCAGTGAACTTTCTTTATTTATCATTTCGTACAGTACAAAAAGGGCTGTTGATAATTTGAAGAGCTGTTCCAGACCCTTTTTATTTTACCAACTGTTTTGTCTGATTTGTCACTTTTGTCTACAGCCAAATAGTCTTATACTTGCCATCTCTCCTGCAAATCAAGATATAGCAACATCTGATGCTATAAGGCTGGCAAGGGAAGTTGATCCCTCAGGTATACTTTATGAACTGATATCACTACAAGAATAATGAAGTGTGTTCTCCAGCAAAGGCTTTTGTTTCTTATGTGTCTGTTTGATGTAGAAATGTGTAGGGGGAGGAAAAAATTGACAATAACTACAAAATAAGCTGGGATAATTATTGTCCTGTAAATTTTTTCTTAGATACGTTTTGATCCAAGTTCCAACAAATGTATGGTTTGTAATTGATAGTCTTTTCACATTAATGGTGTTTTTTCCATGTAATTTATGTCATGATTACAGTCAGAACTCATTTGGTTCACACATTATCAGGTGAAAGGACATATGGAGTACTGACAAAGCTTGATCTAATGGACAGGGGGACCAATGCAAAGGATGTAAGTTGAGCCCTTCTAAGCAGAAATCTCACTTCTAACCAAGCTTGGTGGTTACCTAGGTAAAAAAGGGTGTGCAAAATTTTCCTTTTTTTCTTGGAACCTCCAAGAAATATGTCTTGAGGGACTGCACCACATGGTACAACCCTCCTTTGGCATAAAATCCATGTCTGAGAGGTATCTATTCTGCCAAAATTGCCCGGGACTTGAACCTGGCCTTATCTCTTTTTGATTTGACATCATTTGTTTCAGGCTGACTGCAACTGGAATGGAACCCTGGCAGATGGCTTGACTGTCTGTTGATCTTGCAAGTGAGCCAATGTCCCATTCGCTGGTCTTCAAAAGTTTGACAAAGACATCTCTTTGATGCCCTTTAATCAAATATAGCATTTCTTTAGCGGACTATATTCTTATGTTTTAGACAACTGATGTATATAAAGTCAATTAGTAAGAATCATGGTAGTTCGATAGGAGTGCTATATTCATAGAGAATTCATGGAATCTGTCCACTTTGCTGGAGGAAAGTGTATAGATTCTGGAATACTTGACTTCAGGTCTTGTTGAAGTCATGTTATACTGATTATTTATTTGAAATCTCAAAGTACATGTCCACTCTATGGAATCTGAGACTGAAGAAGTTTTTCTTGTGTTTTTCCTCGGGTTTAGGAGAGGCCATTTTTGACATACCGTAGGATATGAACTACAGAGTGTTTAATACTTGCTGTTGTTGCTCTATTCTGATAATTCTTGTAATGGGTGCATTCAACATTATCCAACACATTAGATCTAAGTTACAGTTGCTATGGTATCAAACTGGTGCAATGACACTAATACTTTCTGAATTTATCTATCCTTTTCGTAGGTGGAAAAAATTTGATCTAAAATTCTGTTATCTTTAGGTTATCTGTAATGATTTTCTCTGATGATATCTATTTCCTTACATAAAGAATTAACTGTATGTTTCCTATATCTAAACAGGTTCTTGAAGGTCGAGCATATCGTTTGCAACATCCATGGGTTGGTGTAATAAACCGTTCGCAAGCTGATATTAACAATAATGTTGATATGATAGCTGCTCGGCAGAAGGAACGTGATTATTTTAAAACCAGTCCCGAGTATAGACACTTGGCAGGGCGAATGGGTTCAGAATATCTAGCGAAGATTCTTTCTAAGGTGACGTTTGTGTGAAATATACACCCATATTCAACTTCTGTTGTGCAACATAAGTTCCCTTCATAAAGTAAGTCAAGTTTACGCCAAAACTTGCTGCATCATTTCTTAGTGGGAGTGCCTATGTTGCAGCATTTAGAGGATGTGATCAAGGCGAGGATACCGACTATTTATTCTTTGACAAACAATACAATCACTGAACTTGAAGCAGAGATGAAACGACTTGGCAGTCCTGTTACTACTGATGAAGGCGTAAGATTATAGTAACAGTCCTCTTGTATATTGAGTAACATGATGTTATAGTTGATGAATGAAAACTGCAATTAAACATTAAAAAATGAGGTGGCTTCATATTATTGTGATTAAAAGTGATTCTTTTGTGCAGGCTCAATTATATAAGATTTTAGAGCTTTGTCGTACTTTTGATCAGATTTTCAAGGAACATCTTGATGGAAGGTAAAATATATTCCTTGTTATTTGCTTTGTTAAATCTAACGTTTTCCATAGGAGAGATGCTTGAAACTAATAAAATTTTTAGGCTAGTCATTTTAATTTGTGAGTACTAATATTGATTAACTTTTTAAATAATAAATGTTGATAAACTTAAAGCAGTCTTTTTCTGTTAGAATCGTGACCACAATTAATAAAGTTAAAATTAATTTATTCTAAAAACCAAAATTTACTTCATGTAAATTTTTGGTATTTTTTTATAATGGTGTTGGTTTACGAAACTGGTGGTAGTTCGTGTACGGCATATAATGGTGCCAAGATAGATATATCTATGTAGGCTCAGAGATAATTTGAGTTAGTTGTAAGACTGTTTTTCTTCTTGATCAATAAAATACCTTATCTTGCCCCATGATGTTTCCTTGACACACTTGGTATTTTTTTATAATGGTGTTGGTTTACGAAACTGGTGGTAGTTCGTGTACGGCATATAATGGTGCCAAGATAGATATATCTATGTAGGCTCAGAGATAATTTGAGTTAGTTGTAAGACTGCTTTTCTTCTTGATCAATAAAATACCTTATCTTGCCCCATGATGTTTCCTTGACACACTGTCAGGGTTTTATCATGTAATTTCATGTTGTTTGAGTGATCCATTCTATCTTTATGCCATTATTTTTGCTTATTTAATTTTGTTCAGGCTTGAAAATACCAACAAGCAATATCAAAGTTAAGGGCTGAGTTTTGGAGTTCTGAGAGTGAGTTTGAGATCCACTGAGTTAGGAACCCGAGTGCATAGGAGACATTGGCTGTGCAAGAGTGGCAGGGGTGCAGCGGTCATGCCCAATTTTTTGGAAGACGTGGTAGAGTAGTGGTCATGATTTTTTTAAACCCTAGCCAAAAAGGAGGTGCAAGCCTTGTGATTATAGATTTTCAAAAGGAGGTGCAATCCCTGTGATTATACTATATAGACTGTCAAAAGGAGGTGCTAGACCTGTGATTATAGACTGTCAAAAGGAGTGAAAGCCACAACACCGCAGGCCCGTGAGTATTTGTGTAGAGGACGAGCTGCAAAACTGCAGGGGGTAATGTTGATAAACCTAAAGGAGTCTTTTTGGTTAGAATTCATGACAACAATTAATAAAGTTAAAATTAATTTATTGACCAAAATTTACTGAATGTATATTTTTGGTAGTTTGTATAACAGTGTTGATTTACAAAACTGATGGCAGTTCATGTAATGCATGTAATGGTGCCAAGATAGATATATCTATGTACACTGAAAGATAGTTTGAATTGGTTGTAAGTCTGGTTTTCTTCTTGATTAATCAAATACCTTGTCCTTACCCGTGGACGTTTCCTTGACACACAGTGAGGGTTTTAGCACATACTCTCATGTAATTTGAGTTATCCATGTTATCTTTATGCCATTATTTTTCCTTCATTTAATTTTGTTACAGGCTTGAAAATACCAAGTGGTATCAGAGCTAAGGGCTGATTTTTGGAGTTCTAGAAGCGAGTTTGAGATCCACCAAGTTAGGAACCTGTGTGCAGAGAAGACATTGGTTGTGCAAGAGTGGTAGAGGAGCAGTGGTCACACTCAATTTGTTGGAGGGCATAGTAGAGGAGGTGCGAGCCTTGTGATTATAGACTGTCAAAAGGAGGAGAGAAAGCCACAAAACATAGAGGAGCCGTAGAACTGCAGGGGGTCTAGTTGGAGGTTATTCGAGCGCATGGATAGGAGTTCGGCTTTGTGGTGTACAAATGTAGAAAAAGACTGCTCATTCTATGAGCAAACTTAGAGTTGTTCGAGCAACCATGGAGCCTGTTTGAGGAATTTCTTTTTTCTTTCATGACTCTAGCCATGTAGAGGAGAAGGTGTGAAAGAGGTCTGGTTTGTGTTAGATAACTTGGTGGAGGATGGAGTTTGATGGCAAAGTGTGTGTGTGTGTGTGTCTCTATATATATATGGTGGAGATCCGCAATTTTTTAAAGAAGCTAAGTGTGGTGAAGGCCATGTGATCTAGTCTTCTTGGTGGATATCTATATATATATATATATATATGTTACTACACACACACACTTCAAAATTTTCAAATCGACATATTTTTAGAAAGAATTTCGATTTGGAGGGAGCCTGTGTAGAGAAATAATGGCGAAGATGAGAAATGCCAAGTTTTAGGTGGAGAAGTTTAATGGTATAAATAACTTTGAATTATGGAAGATCGAAAATGCAAGAATTGTTAGTGCAACAAGGATTGCATAAGGCGTTAGATGGCAAGATGAAGAAACCTACAAGTATGATTGATGACGAATGGGAAGATCTAGATGCAAGAGCTCTCTGCACCATTTGATTATATTTTGCAGATGATGTTCTATTTAATATTATTGGAGAAAGAATAACAATAGGTTTATGGAGTAGGATGGAGGGTCTGTTACCGCTCAAACTAGCAGGGGACCTAAGGGGGATCCCTAAAGAGTAAATGCTAGGCCAAGGGCAACGAATGGAGAGTTAGCACATTGTCACCTCAACTAAGGCTCCCTTCTATTTACGGACTTTCATCGATGGGAGGAGACCCGATATGTATGGAGTTACTAATGAATGATAAGTCAATGGATATGAGTGACCCAAACAAACCCTTTCCCAGAAAAGTTTGGAGTGTAGAGCTTGTTTTTTAAGCAAGGTACTATGTATTCTAGGGAAAGGAAGAGAAGATTTTGATGCTTAGGTTTATGGGATAAGACTTGTGAAGCAGTTTCCCAATCCCTAAAATCCTTGTTAGAATTGGTATCCCAGATGGTTTTGAAGAATGATCTTTTAAAGGAGCGGGACCACACGGGGCTAAGTGGACCTGGTCTAGGGTATGAGGAAAGTATGTAGCAACCAATGATATTCTTAATTTCTTACCCTAGACAAGGTGGGGAAAGGATCAAAGAAATTATCTTCACTCAAAGATGTTGTTTTGACCCTATGAGGTACTAGCCTTGGGGATGGCAGGGCAAGTTTTCATCCCAGAGCTAGGGCTTGGATTTTCTCCCAACTCCACTGTTCGAATGTCTTTAAAATTGGAGGAGAGCTAGAGGAAAGGCCAACGCAGAAGACCCTAGGAGATTGAATTCTTTTGATGGCTAGCTTGTCGATAAATTGATGCTCTAGGCACCCAAATGTGGCTAGTCTTGGAAGGATGTGAGAGAATATGAGTTTTAGTGACCACTCTTGGTAGATTAGGGCCTTAATATTTGAGAGAATGGAGTCTTTGTTGAGTATGAGTAGGATTTATTGGTTCCCAGTTGAGGAGGCCTCAAGATCACTTCGTTTGCCTTTTAGGTCAAGAAGAAGCAACCTTGTGGCTTTTATACTTCGATTGCAAGAGGAATGGCTTGTTAAGGTCAATTTCATTGATATAATTGCTCCTAGGATATTTCGCTCCTATTACATGGCCCATACATTTAGAGATGCTATAATAGAGACAAATTCCATGTTTTTAAGCAATAAATGCATGCAACAATTAGCCGTAGAACAACGAAAATCCCAGTGCAACATATATGACAAAAGTAAACAAGAATAACATCAAAAAGCATGTACTTTCATGTAATAGAGTATATCCAACCATTCACAATTGACAATAAAGAAGCTCCAAGAGAAGATAGACCAATATCCACACATCAAAACTCATCCATAAAGCTCCAATTCATACTCTAAAGTGTGAAAATCTCAAGAGAGATAAGAGATCCAAAACCCAAGTGATGATGAGAAATGAACTCATCTAACTTGTATTTATACACAACTTAGGAGTTCGAATTAGCCTCCTTGGCCTACATAAGCCCCAAAAATAAAATAATGTTCCAATAATACAACTTTTGGTGACAAGCCCACCAAACTAGCTCATAAATGAAAAAGAAAGCCTCTCAAGAGGACAAATAATAATCTATGCATGTTGTAGGTTCCTCTAAGAGGCCTAATGAGGTCTTTGGCTGCCACAATGAAGAATAGGATCCTCAAAAGCAATGGACAAAGGGTTGGCCCCTTGTAATAACACGTGGTGCCCCAAATGACATGTGGGGGCACATGAGTGTCCTCACGGGTCTCCAAACAAATCGAAGATGCTTGTAGATCGCTTGCAAGGGCTAGGATGATGGTGTAGGTGATGCCACTGTTAGTGTTTGTAGCATCGGATGTGTTCTAGCCACAAAATTTGGTGGAGAGGCTAGAACACATGTATTCTCCAAAACCTAGAAATCGTTTCTTGATATGCCACCTAGAGACGACTTAATTAAAATAATTAATCGTTTTTTAATGTTTCTTAAGTCTAAAAACTTAGGAAATATGATTATTTAAAGGGTATTAATTAAGTCATGGTCAAAATCTTTTAGAAGAAGACATGGATCGAGTTCTAGTTAACCTTAGCCATCGATTATGTTTAAATCTTGGCCATTGATGTCTCAACGAGAGATTATAAGAATAAACTCGATGGGGGTTGGAGAATACACTCGAGCCACCAACAGTTCGAAATTACTGGCAGATCGAACTCCAGAGTAGCAGCACTGGGTTCTCGGAGAGAGAGCTAGTGAGCTCGAAGCAGTGAGAGAGGAGCAGGGATAGTAAGGCCGGGGGAGATTTTCCAATTCGGTGAACACAGTGCAGAGAGGCAGTGAGTGCCATAGAAAGGCAATGTAGTGTAGAGAGGCAACACAGTGCTTCAAAGGGGAATCCATATTTTGCTGGGGAAAAGAAGTGATTCAGTGGCAAAAACCTGAGTGGGAGCTCGGAGGCTAGGAGAGTCCATCTTCTCGACAACAATTGATCAGATAGCGAAAGAGACAGTTTCGAGTGTGGGACACAGTACTGCGTAGGCTGATGCAGGGACTGTATAGAGACAGCAGAGAGAAGCCAGTTCATCTTGAGCCAAGGTCAGTGTCAGATCGCCAGTGGGAGTGAGATTTTTCTCACTAGACCTTCTGTTAGTCATTTCTCTGTATGGATTGCTAGATTTGAGCATCTATAGTTTTGTACTCAGATATACTATTGCATAATAATCAAACCCTCAGCCGCTGCACCGACTTTCCCAAGTTGGGTTTTTCCTGGGACTTTGTCCAAAAATAACTGTGTATTTGTGTGTGTGCACATCTATTCTTCCAATGTTATTTTTCTTTTGCAGAATTCTATTTGTGAAGGCTGCAGTCTATTAGTTTCAATATTTACCGTACAAAACAATAAATAATTTGTTCAGTTTATTTAACAAATAGAAGAAACTTAATCAGTGGCTGCAGTAGGATTTGGGGTTTTTCAAATTTTCACATGGTATCAGAACACAGATAGAAGCCGGAGAGCTCAATTGTAGAAGGGAAGAGGAATTTTGAAGTTCTGAGTAGGCAGCAGTTTGAAACCCTCAAAGGCAGCACAGTCCCTTGGCCAGGAGAGTTAGTTTTTGAGAAAAGTTTATTTTCTTGAGAAAGTCGACAGAGAATAAATTTTCCAGATTAGAGATTACCAGAGGCAAAGGGAGACTCAGTATTTTCCTTGCAGAGCAGATCTTCAACTGAGACGCAGTTATTTTGCAACAGTTTGCTAGTGCAAAATAACATCAGGAGGAAGGAAGAGCACACGCTGAGGGAATTCTTTCTTAGGGAACTTCTAGCCCAGAAGTTTGATTTTTCCTAGCAGAGCAACAGTAGTTGTGAGAAGATTTTCCCACTACGGCAGGGAGTGCGTAGAGCCAGTTAGCAGCTGTGCAGAGAAGAGGAAGAATTCAACTTTCTACAGATATGGCATCAGTAGGGTTGAGAGATTAGGATTAATTGGAGGGAGCCTCCAACTATGTGATTTGAAAGGCAAGAATTTCTTGTCTTCTAGATGAATACGATCTCAAAACCTATATCGATAGTGTGATAGTTGTACCCGTAGATGCAGATGTTGATTTGGGGTAGCATCATATGTTCTCTAGCGATGAAAATTGGTGGAGAGGCTAAAGCACATGAGATCTGCAACACACAGAAATGGTTTGGGCAAATTCTACCCGGTTAAGAAGATATTAAAATAATTAATATTTTTAATGGAGTTCCTAAGTCTAAACTTAGGAAAAATAAAATATTAATATAAAATTGGGTTAGAAGGTTCTAAAGGACATGGATCAAGCCAAATCTAATCTTAGTTGTTGATTACAGATGTAATCTTGGCAGTTGAAGACTCAACTGAAAAAGTATAATAAGAGGCTTGAGGGTTAGTTGGAGGTACACCAGAGTGATCAGTCATTCGATTTTCTAGAGCGCGGTTTTTTAAGATAAATTGAATTAGTGATCAGAGTTGCAGCGAGGGGCAATGAGTTCGAGGCAGAGATAGTGCCGGAAGACCAGTGCAGAGGCAGAGAGGCAGACATAGTGGCAGAGAGGCAGACGCAGAGCCAGAGGGAGCCATGCAGAGGCCAGCAGTGACTGCGCAGAGGCCAAGAGGGCTTGCGTCATCCATGCAGAGGTTGCAGGAGTGACGTAGAGAGCTAGAGAGGCTGCGCAGAGCCTCAAAGGGCTAACACAGAGGGTTTCAAGTTGACGCAGAGGCCAGGAGGGCTGGCGCATTGCTTCAGATTGTGCTGGAGAGGGTTCCGTGGGGCAGACTTTCAAAATATCTCCTTCCGAAGAGAGGTATTATTGCTAGATTTTTTATCTTTGTTGGGCTAGCTAGTTTGGCACCTAGTGTACTCAGAAAAGATGCTTAATAATAAAAACCTTCCGTACTGCTACATTGATTGTCCCAAGTTGTGTTTTTCCGGGGACGATTGTCCAAAAATAACGGTGTACGTTGTGTGTTTGTCTATTTCTTTCAGTTGTTGGTCTGTAGATGGTTGAGACTGTATTGTGTTTATTTCAGTGTTTATATGGTTAAATAACTTGTTAGTAATTAAACTAGTAGGTGAAATAAACTAGAGAATACAGAAAAATTTCTAATGGGTAATACTTAGAAATTTCAACAGTAGATCCGCTGAAGGCCTACCAGAAGGAGATGGCGAAAGCAAAGAGGCTAATTCTCGATGGGGTTCGAGATCATGTAGTGTCTGACATAGCTGGCAAAGATACTACTCGGTAGATTTGGGAGGCTCTTGCTACGCTATACGAGGGATCTTCTGAGCAGTGGAATATGTATCTTGAGGAGAAGTTGAGATGCACAAGGATGCAAAAAAGGGGAGTGCATAGACCCCTTCCTCACTAGGCTTCAAGATATTCGAGACCAACTGTCTGAAGTAGGGTCAGCACCCCAGCCTATAGAATTGGTGTGGTTAGCTCTAAACAACGTTTCCGAAGAATGGCAAGTCTTCATTTAGAGTATTTTGGGTAGAGAAAAGTTGCCAGATTGGGATCAAATGTGCTCTGATCTGTAGCAGGAGGAGATGAGGCGATATTTGGTGAAGAGCACCATCAGTGGCACAGGTAGCAACAGTGGGACAAAGCAAGTGCAGGAAAAAGAGAATGTGGCCCTCACATCAAAGGGGCAGCAGGAGCAGCGCAAAAGGAAGAAGGGCATTTCCAAGGTCAAATGCTTAAGATGTGGTGAGCTTGGCCACTACAACACTCAATGCCCTCTCAGAAAGAAGGACAAAGAGAAGAAGTATGATCAACAACTTGCATTCAGAGAGATCGACAAGCTGTCCTCCAGATTGGAGGAAGACTTTGGCATGATCACCGATATACCTCTAGGAGTGAGGTGGGGTGATTTGGTTTTGTAGCTCTAGAGAGCTACAAGATGGACATGATCCTTGAGGAGGTCCACCTCATGAATCAATACCTTGCTACGGGAGCCCCTAGCATACAGTAGCAGGATGGATCAGTGGCAGATGGTGCAGTCAGATGCCAGAGTGATAGATGCAGTGGTTAGTAGCGGTCAAATACTAGACAACATAGTGCAGAGTTGGCAGCAGTGCAGTGGGCGCAGAGCAGAGTGAGCAACAGCGCAAAAGCTTCAGTGACAACGCAGAGACTAGCAACAGTCAGGACTAAGGTGACAAATGCATCATACTGATCACAATTGATTTAGTATTTTGGATGCTTTTCAGTTGGAGTTGTTGCAGTGGCAACAACAGCAGATGGAGAGGGAGTTGCAGTAGTTGACAGTAGCAACAGATGGAATGGGAGTTGCAATGCATATGTAGTAGTTAACAACAATTTGGCAAGGTTAGCAACAACACAGATGGAGCTCATATCAGAGTTGCACAATAGTTGATAGGCAAAGTAGCCAAACATCAACAATGTGATATGAGGTGGTGCAGAGACATGGTATTGCTTCAGTGGGTTGCAACGCTAGAACACATTCCTAGCTAAGAGGAAGTGTTAGTTTTTGTAGCATCGAATGTGTTCTAGCCATGAAATTTGGTGGAGAAGCTAGAATACATGTATTCTCCAAAACCTAGAAATTGTTTCTGGAAATTCCACCTAGAGACGACTTAATTAAACTAATTAACCGTTTTTAACGTTTCCTAAATATAAACTTAGGAAATCTAATTAGTTAAAGGGTATTAATTAATTCATGGTGAAAATCTTCTAGAAGAAGACATGGATTGAGTTCCAGTTAATATTAGCCATCGATTATGTTTTAATCTTGGCCGTTGATGTCTCAACGAGAGATTATAAGAAGAAACTCGATGAGGGTTGGAGATTACACTTGAGCCACTAGTAGTTCGAAATTACTGGCAAATCGAACTCCAGAGTAGCATCGCTGAGTTGCTGGAGAGAGAGCTAGTGAGCTCGAAGCAGTCAGAGAGGGGCAGGGATAGTAAGGCCAGAGGGAGATTTTCCAGTCTGGTGAGTGCATTGCAGAGAGGCGGTGAGTGCCACAGAGAGGCAACATAGTGCTTTACAGGGAAATCTGTATTTTGCTAGGGAGAAGCAGTGATTCAGTGCCAGAAGTCGGAGTGGGAGCCCGGAGGCCAGGAGAGTCCATCTTCCAGACAACAACTGATCAGATAGCGAGAGAGACGCAGTTTTGAGTGGTGGGATGTAGTACTTCGTAGGCTAATGCAGGGACTGCGCAGAGACAATTGAGAGCAGCTCATCTTGAGTCAAGGTCATTGTCAAATCGCCGGTCGGAGTGAGATTTTTCTCACTAGACTTTTTGTTAGTCATTTCTCTGTATGGATTTCTAGATTTGAGCATCCATAGTTTTGTACTCAGATTTACTACTGCATAATAATCAAACCCTCAGCTCCTGCACTGATTTTCCTGAGTTGGGTTTTTCCAGAGACTTTGTCCAAAAATAACTTTATATTTGTGTGCGTCCACATCTATTTTTCCGGCGTTATTATTCTTTTGTAGTATTTTATTTGTGAATGCTACAATGTATTAGTTTCGATATTTACTTTAGAACATAATAAATAATTTGTTCAGTTTATTTAACAAATAGAATAAACTTAAACAGTTGCTGCAATAGGATTCGAGATTTTTCGAATTTTCATAGCCACATCACTGTGCAAGTCCTGGATCATCTGCCAAGTGTATGGTGTAGATTTGGGGCCAATTGGGCATGATGGAAAAGGTGCATCCTCCTCATCCAATAATGTTGATTTGGGGTAGCATCAGATGTGCTCTAGCCATGAAAATTGGTGGAGAGGCTAAAGCACATGAGATCTTCAAGACCCAGAAATAGTTTGGGCAGAATCTAACCGGTTTGGGAGATATTAAAATATTTAATATTTTTAATGGAGTTCCTAAGTATAAACTTAGGAAAAATAAAATAAAATACAGCTTGAGTGGGCCTAATGGTTAAGAGCATGTGTTTCCTCCTAAGAGGTCACAGGTTCAAAACCAGAGGGGGGTAGAGTATGTATGCCTTCGTAGACTTAGTAGTCAAATCGCTGCGCAGAGGTGGGTCCCTTGTCCCACAAACAAGGGGGTCTCATACACAAATTTGGTGTCTGGCTTGGCTGTGACCTTAAAAATGGATATTATATTATATATTATTATAATATAAAATTGGGTTAGAAGGTTCCAAAAGTCATGGATCAAGCCAAGTTTAATCTTAGCCGTTGATTAGAGCTTTAATATCAGCCGTTGATGGACCAACGAGAAAAGTATAAGAAGAGGCTTGAGGGTCAGTTGGAGAATACACCAGAGTGATCAATCATTCATTTTGCTAGAGTGGGGTTGCTAAGCAAAGTTGAATCAATGATTAGCAGCGAGGGGCAGTGAGTACGAGACAGAGACAATACTGGGAGACCAGCGCAGAAGTAGAGAGAGCGAGAGCAGCAACTAGTCCAGGCTACGTAGAGCCCAACAGAAAAAGCGCAGAGGGCCAAAGGGACTACGTCATCCATGCAGAGGCTGCTGGAGTGATGCAGAGAGTCCCAGGAGCTGCACAGTGCCTCAGAGGGCTAACACAGGTCAGTAGGAGGCTAATGCAATGGATAGAAGGGCCAACGCTGAGCTTCAATTGTGCCGGAGAGGGTTTCGTGGGATAGGTTTTCTGAATACCTGTTTCTGGATATAGAGGTATTGTTGCCGTGTATTTTTTCCTCTGTCAGGTGAGCCGGATTAGGCACCCTGTTGTACTCAGATAGACTGCATAATAATATAACCCTTAGAATAGTTGCACCGGTTTTCTCGCATTGGTTTTTTCTCGGGGACATTTGTCCAAAAATAACGGTGTCACTTGTGTGCTTGTTTTCTTTCAGTTGATGATCTGTAGATGTTGTGATTGCATTGTGCTTATTTCAGTATTTAATGTATTAAATAGCTTGTTCAATTTTTAAACAAGTAGAAGAAATAAACCAGCAGAATACAGATTAATTTTCTAACGGATACACTTAGAAAATTCAACATGGTATTAGAGCATGGTTGCAAATCACAGGAAAACCGAAGGCATCAATCGAGCAGAGCATTTGCAGCAGATTCAACTAGCTCGAGTGACAGAGCTGATCCTTGCAGAAGGCGATAGAGGAAGGAGTGACGCAGAGGGACTGCATCATCAGTTTGGGCCAAAGAAAGGCCAATGCAGAGGCTAAGGGAGGTAGAATCAGGCTCACATAAAGGCCAGAAGGGCTGACGTAGTTGGCTGAGGGAGTTGATTTGCCGGTGTTGGGATTGCGCAGAGCCAAGTGGCTCAATCTTTCAGTTGCTGAGGCATAGGAGGCTGTGGGTAGTTTGTGGAGCGAAGTTGGTGGGGTACTGTGGTCAGAACAGTACCTAACAGGGCAAGACCAAGGTGGAGGGAGTTGCTGCCAAGGCAAATTTCTAGCCAAGGAATCTGGATCAGTGTTGTAGCTGCATAGATGATCGGAGTGGGGCAACTTGACGTTGGCAGAAGGATCTCCAGGAAGGAAATCGGGACTCAGAGGGAGTCCAAAAGAGAACTTCCAGATGGGAAGTAGAGAGACTAAGAGGAGTCTACAGAGAAGAGCAGAGAGATGGTCATGAATGGGTTGAGAGATCAGGATAGGCTGAACAGAGCGTCCAACTTTGTGGTCTGGAAGGCCACGATCTTGTCCATTCTAGACAGACATCGCATCAAGGGCTTTGCCTTGTGAAGCGAACAAAGTTCCTTCTATAAATTAATTACTCCAAAAGACTTGGAATATCAAGATATCCATTAAGGATATAAATATTATATTAAATATGTGAATAAGAATGAAAATGATAATCTACAATGAGAACAAGCAGCTTGCTTATATATCACGCAAGTGTCTCTTCATGAAGAGTCATGTCTTATTAGACATGCCTCTTCAACCCAATTACTACTTAACTAATAATTAATTATGATTATTATCATTTACATGAAGCGAACAAAGTTCCTTCTATAAATTAATTACTCCAAAAGACTTGGAATATCAAGATATCCATTAAGGATATAAATATTATATTAAATATGTGAATAAGAATGAAAATGATAATCTACAATGAGAACAAGCAGCTTGCTTATATATCACGCAAGTGTCTCTTCATGAAGCGTCATGTCTTATTAGAC